>JANAVB010029860.1:0-29366 GCA_029216955.1 Iris pallida | reverse complement strand
ATTGGCAGCTCCTTTTCCCCCTTTTACACCCCATAATTACCCCCTTAAACCCCCTAGTATCATATATAAATGTATATATGTAGGTATATATATATATATATATATGCATATGTTTTATATATATAGATGATAGGAAGTTAGGATGAAAGAAGAAGGAAAAGAAATAGATGAAGTAGAAGAAAAGAAGTAGGAGAGAGAAGATTAGAAGGAGAGAGTGAGGAGGAGGCCAAGAAGAAGAATGAGCTAGAAGAATAAGAAGAAGAAGTTAAGAAGAAGAATTAGAATTGAAGTCAAAGAGGATTTGGAGCGAGAGCTAAAAGGGGGTTTTAGTAGAAGTCGAGTTAGAGGGCGAAATCGAGTTCCGAGTATCGGATCGCGACGAAACTTGACGTAGGCCTAGGTTATGTGAATTAGATTTTGCGGGTAGCTCCCGAGTGGAAATCGGGGTCGTAGGGCGCCGGTATCGTGCCGTATCAGTGCGTATCTTGAAATATTCAAGATATCTGCAACGGGTCCGTAAGGTGGACTAGACGTCCACTTTATCTAGGTATTTTGGTAGATAACGAACCTATAGGATAGTACCCTACTACCCTAGGGAGACGGGTCAAAATATCAAGCGTAGGTAGGCTATCTAGATAATCGCCAAGGTAGAATTTTACCCTTTTTAAGGGTAAATAGGGAATTGGCCCATGGCCAAGATTTGAGTTTCCAAGTCCAAGATGGACTTGGATATGGATTGTATAGGTTGGTAATGAGAAGAATTAGCCGTCTAAACCTAGTCTTGGACCCGGTTGACCACGGTTGACTTTTTAGATAAAAGTCAACTATGGGTCAACACTTTACCCAATTTAGTTCCAAATTCCATTTAACTTGGACAGTTGACTAAAAGTCAACTTTAGTCACCAGTGACCTAGGGTTGACCTAGAGTTGACCTAGAGTTGACCAAGTTGACCCGTTGACCAAAAGTCAACGGTAAGCCAGTTTTCGACCTAGTTTGATTCGGATTGACTTCTAATGTTCTTATATGACCAAGATTGATCCGACTAGACATGTCTTGACCTAGAATGACTAAATAGGATTTAATTTGATTTAACTTACTTCCTAAACATAGTATTGATACGTCTTGTTCTCTATAGGTCCTCGAGACACTGCAGTTGATCCAGTCGACGTATATCATCTTACAGGCGAGTACATTCTCTGATACTTATTCCTAATTTATGATAACTGTTATGATTCATGTACTTAGTATTGATATGCTTATTCCCGACACATGGTTCTCACGGATTGGTATTCTTGGATCCCGACGAGAGATGTTTTCTCCTTCTTAGGTTGGGATGTATTGTGCAAGCACCCTTGTAGCTCTTGCTCAATATGTGGTCACTGATTCTAGAGAAGGCTAGCTACCTTCTCATTAGAATCCTGTGCAGTGATGTCCTGTTTGGATCCATTCTACCAGTTGGGGTAGGGGAGTAGTAGCGTAGGCCTGTGATCAGATCCATCCCGCATTCCCGAACAGTGTGAGTCATATACCGCACTTATGACTTGCCAGGTCGATTCTTGACAGGTACCCAAGCCGATCACAAGCTGAAACTATTACTCACACAATTGGATATAGTTTACCTTGATTTGTATACATGCCATGATCCTATTCTATTTTCTTGTTCTAGCTCTAGCTCTACAGCTTACCATGCCATGATACATATATGTACACTCCATGATTCATTGTATATGCTCTATTTACAGTCTTATAGCTTTTATTCTATCTTAAGATCTGTTATGAGATATATGTACTCGTTCCATCCTGACTGGACTGTTGATAAATATTACAGATGCCGACGAGGGAGATTGCAGTACCTACTACGGTCCGACGACGTAGTGGGCCTAGACTTGGTCCCGCAGGGCGTAGCTCCGCCTGACGAGACTATACCACTTGTTTAGTTGAGTAGGTCTTTGTACTGGACTTAGTTTCCAGTTACTTTTGAGGCTGTATTATATTTGGACTGTATTAGAGACTGGACTTGTATATTATTGTATTTGGACTTGACAGGTTATATTTTATCGTCTTGTTGTCTTTATCTTTCAGTCTTTACTTATCATCTTAGAGTGATTGAGAACTTATATATTCATTGCTTGTCCTCCGTTCGGAGTTGACTATATTCTCGACAGGTTTTGTTATATATTAAACTATTGTCAGACTAGAAAATCCACAGCGTTCCACGCCGTTTTTCCGGTGAGGGCTGGGCGTTGTCGCGTCACGTGCCCTTTTAGCGGGTGCGGGTCGTGACACGTTTTAGTGGTGGCCCATGCAGGTCCTGAAGTCGCAATTAGTGCGATGTCGTAGCGGCACTCTCTTAGAGTGTTGACTACGAGCCTGTGTTACACATAAGAGGTAGTAGGCTAAGAGTGCTCAATCACAGTAGGATATTTCTTGCTTATCTTGCTTACCTCTTTGATATTGATTTACTGCATTCTAGCTGTCCTCCTTTGATATTGCCTTCATGTGCCATATTGATATCTTCTTTTCAATTTGTCTCCAGGATAGTGATGACTCATTCTCCTGGCGAGGAGCACGGGAAGACGGAGAGGTCTGCCACCTCTGGCACAGGCTCCGGTCACTTCCCCGGCTGATGGACTTCTGTTGGGGCTCTCGGAGGTACTCCTCCAGCTACCTCGATGACCGTCCCTGGGGCCATTGCGGGTGCTCTTCTCGTAGTGCCGGGGGCGTTCTTCCTCCTCAGCAGGGGACTCCTCCGGTGATGATGGGAGCTATTCCTCCATTGCCTTCTCTGCCCACAGACATGGGGCAGATGCTAGCGTTCTTTCACCAGGTTGGAGTCCCAGCGGACCCAGCACGAGGCTCAGTTGAGGCAGACAGAGGCCATGCGCCAGGGCATGAGGATGCACATCGATTGGCTATGGCAGCAGTGGAGCGTGGGGCTCCACAAGGGAGGTTCAGCAGCAGCAGCAGCCGAAGATCGGGGATATCCAGGCTTTCAAGAAGCTTGGTCCGAGGGATTTCAAGGGGACTGAGGGCATTATTTATGCTGATGACTGGCTCGAGGATATCGAGCGCCAGATGAGGGCCTGTCGCCTGGCAGCCGACCTGAAGGTCGAGGCGGTTGGGTTGCAGTTGTTAAATATTGCCCGGACATGGTTCCAACGAGCCGGCTCTTGCAGGAGAGGGCCATACTTGGGCGAGTTTTGGGCCCTGTTCGAGAGAAGTTCTTTTCCCCACGGACAAGATTGGCCTGGTGCGGCAGTTCCAGAACCTGCAGCAGGGCAGTATGACCGTAGAGGAGTATGCGGCGGAGTTCGGCCGGCTGAGCCGATACGCCGAGTACATGGTGAGTGACCCGTGATCCGAGCGGAGCGCTTCCGGAGGGATTGACATAGGATATCAAGATCCTGATCCCTTCCTTCTATGCGACATATGCAGAGGTTTACGCGGAGGCTCGGAAGGTGGAGAGGGAGTGGGGCTTGAAGCCGAAGAGGGATCGAGATTTGTTTTCAGGGGCCAGTAGCAGCGCAGGGCCTGCTAAGCGCCCTCAGCTTCAGCATCAGCCGTTCCAATATCACCAGCAGCAGGGGCAGGCCAGAGCGTCCGTCCAGAGGAGTCAGCAGCGTCCGGGCAGGATGATCTGTGCCACTTCTGCAAGAAGCCCGGTCACCTCTTCGAGTTCTGTAGGAGGAGACTGGGGCTGTGTCTCTTTTGCGGTGCCGCTGGGCATCAGATGCGGGAGTGTCCCAAGAACCCCCGTGTTACTGGAGCTGCTCAGAGGGCACCCGTTCAGAGGGTACCAGCTAGTGTGCCGGTAGTTCAGCAGCGGGTCCGCTTCCGACTCAGCAGCAGCAGTTCGTTCAGCACCGCCAGCAGAGGGGTGGTCAGGGTAGAGCCTTTGCTCTTGCAGCCGAGGAGATGGAGCCTATTGCGGATGTTGTCGCAGGTTCTATTCTGCTCGATTCTTTTCCAGCTTTGGCCTTATTTGATTCAGGTGCTACGCACAGTTTGTGTTTTTCTTTTGCTCTTAGGCACAATATTATTGCTGAATATCTGGGTAGGACTTGCAAGATTATGACTGGGAATGGCATCATCCTAGTTAATAATATTTGTAAGGGGCGAAGAGTTTCTTTGAGAGGCCGGGAGCTGAGTGCGTGTCTGCTCGTAATGCCACTTCGAGTTACGATATGGTACTCGGTATGGATTGGTTGAGCACGCACCACGCTAGCATCGATTGCAGAGGGGACAGGATTCTATTTAGGCCGTCGGGAGAGCCGGAGTATGAGTTCACCAGGGGTGCAGTGGAGCAGGGAGATGGATTCTGCGGAGCATTGTTGGCGGGGCCGGTGTTGCCATATCCACTCATTGCTGAGTTCTTGGATGTTTTTCTCGAGGAGCTGCCGGGATGCCGCCAGATCGTGATGTTGAGTTTTCTATAGATCTAGTGCCGGGTGCTGAGCCTATCTCCCAGCACGTCTATAGAATCAACAACAGTGAGTTAGCGGAGCTGAAGAGGCAGGTCGACGAGCTGGAGGACAAGGGCTTTATTCGATCTAGTTCTTCACCTTGGGGCGCGCCAGTTCTTTTCGTCCCCAAGAAGGATGGTACGGTACGTCTGTGTATTGATTACAGGACGCTCAACAACCTTACCATCAAGAACAAGTATCCTTTGCCGAGGATTGATGACTTGTTCGACCAGTTGGGCGGCGCGAGGGTGTTCTCGAAGATCGACTTGCGTACCAGGTACCATCAGCTGAAGGTGAAGCGGATGACATTCCGAAGACTGCCTTTCGGACTCTTATGGCCAGTATGAGTATACTGTCATGCCGTTTGGGTTGACCAACGCCCCGACGGTATTCATGAACTTGATGAACAAGGTATTTCACCAGTACCTTGACAAGTTCGTGGTGGTCTTCATTGATGACATTCTCATCTATTCGAAGATGCCAGAGGAGCACGAGGAGCACCTGAGGATTGTGTTACACTCTCAGGAGGGAGCAGCTGTATGGGAAGCTGTCCAAGTACGAGTTCTTCTTGGATCGCATGGAGTTCCTAGGCCATGTTGTCTCTGGCGAGGGGATTTCAGTGGATCCAAAGAAGATTTCTGCGTGGAGTCCTGGTCTACGCCGAGCTCAGTAGCAGAGGTTCGGAGTTTTCTGGGTCTGGCAGGTTACTACCGGAGGTTCGTGCAGGACTTTTCCAGGATTGCACAGCCGATGACCCGCCTTACCAGGAAGGACGAGGAGTTTTTTGGTCCGATGAGTGCCAGGCCGCCTTCGAGGAGTTGAAGGCGAGGTTGACTACAGCTCCTATCTTGACACTGCCATCTGGATCTGGTGGTTATACGATCTACAGTGATGCTTCAGGACGGGGTTTGGGTTGTGTGCTTCGCAGCACGGGAAGATAATTGCCTATGCATCTAGGTAGTTACGTCCTCATGAGAGAAATTACCCTACCCACGATCTGGAACTGGCAGCGGTCATCTTTTCTTTGAAGCTGTGAAACACTATCTGTACGGAGAGCGTGTGGAGATCTATACTGACCACAAGAGCTTAAAGTACGTGTTTACCCAGAAGGAGCTGAATATGAGGCAGAGGCGATGGTTAGAGCTGATGAAGGATTTTGATATATCCTTACAGTACCATCTAGGGAAGGCCAACGTGGTCGCGGATGCTTTGAGCAGGTATCCCGTGGCCATGTGTTTGACGATGGATCGTCACCTTCTGGCAGATCTGGAGAGCTTGGGCATAGAGGTGATAGTTCCTGGGTTCGAGGCACAGATGTGGGGTCTGCAGGTGCAGTCGGAGTTGATAGAGAGAGTCAGGGCAGCTCACTTTGAGGATGAGGCTCTGAGGGTCATCAGGGAGCAGGTCCAGATAGGGCTGTTGGATGAGTTCTCTTTAGCAGGGGATGGGTCGTTGAGGCATGGTACCAGATTGTGCGTGCCGAGCGGAGGACTTCGGGAGGAGGTTCTTCAGGAGGCACACCGTTCTCAGTACTCTATGCATCCAGGAGCCAACAAGATGTATAGAGACTTGAGACAGCATATTTAGTGGTATGGCATGAAATGAGAGGTGGCTCAGTTCGTGTCGAGATGCTTGGTGTGCCAGCAGGTGAAGGCCGGGAGGCAAAGACCCGGTGGATTGCTCCAGCCACTACCCATTCCTGAGTGGAAGTGGGAGCATATCACTATAGACTTTGTATCTGGGCTTCCGCGCTCTCCAGGAGGGAAGGATGCGATTTGGGTCATTGTTGATCGATTGACCAAATCGGCCCATTTTTTGCCTTTCAAAGTGGATTTGTCGACGGGAGGTTGGCCGAGATGTACGTGCGACAGATAGTCCGATTACACGGGGTGCCAGTGAGTATAGTCTCGGATCGAGACAGCCTATTCACTTCCCACTTCTGGCAAGTTTGTAGCTTAGCTTGGGCACATCGCTCAAGTTCGGTACAGCATATCACCCCCAACAGACGGGCAGTCGGAGAGGACGATTCAGACCCTCGAGGATATGCTGCACACATGTGTCTTGGACTTCGGGGGATCTTGGGAGGACCACCTTCACTTGGTAGAGTTTGCTTACAACAACAGCTACCAAGCCAGTATAGAGATGTCACATTTCGAGGCTCTATACGGACGGAGGTGCCGTACTCCCTTGTCTTGGGATGATGTCGGTGAGAGGGTTTTGCTTGGCCCTGAGATGGTGGTGGATGCTGCAGAGAAGGTCAGGGTTATCAGAGATCGACTTCGGGTGGCGCAGGATAGGTAGCGGCATTGGGCCGATAGCCACCGGAGGCCATTGGAGTTTGAGGTATAGTTTAGATTTTTCTAGTATTTGAGTCTGATTGTGATTGTTTTAGATCAAGCTCTAAGTCTTGTATTTTGTTCTAGGTTGATGATCTTGTCTTTCTGCAGATTTCGTCGACGCATGGCACGATTTATTTTGGTGGCGGCGGGAAGCTTAGTCCATGATACATCGGACCATTCCGTATCCTGGGCAGGGTCGGTGCAGTGGCTTACCGACTGGAGTTACCGCCTGCACTAGAGGGAGTGCACAGTGTGTTCTACGTGTCGCAGCTGAGACGGTATGTGGTCAGATCCCAGTCACGTCTTAGACCACTCCGAGATTGAGGTGGGACCGGCACTCAGCTATCCAGAGAAGCCGGTCGAGATCTTGGACCGGAGAGAGAAGGTGCTCCGGAACCAGGTCATTCCCTTGGTTCGCGTGGCATGGAGACACCACTCTCCAAGTGAGTCCACCTGGGAGAGGGAGGACGACATGCGGGAGCGATTCCTATATCTCTTCGAGCCTTGAGGTAAATTCTTTCTTTTTCTTCCTTGTTTGTTCATGATTGCAGTGTTAGCCCTCATTAATTTCGAGGACGAAATTTTTTTAAGGAGGGTAGATTTGTCACCTCCAGTTTTCAAATTAGGGGTATTTTTGTCATTTTCAAGTTTTATAAGATTTTAGGAATTTTATTTGATTTATATGATTTTTTGGAATTTATTTGAGTCGGTTTAAATTTTATCCAATTCGGACTCAATTTGGAGACCCGGGTAGCCTGGACACTAGTGGAACCCACAAACTAGCTGTGTTTGGCCCACACACTATCATAATTAGGCTAGAAATCTTTAACCCTAATTCTATGACTTAATTAGTCATTTTAGAGGCTAATTTAATTAGTTAGAGTTAAACCGAAACGAACCGAACCAAACCGAATTCAATTAGAACCAAACCAAGCCTAATTGGTTGGGGGCTTAGTGGATCCCCAACCCAAACCCACTAATGCCATGGCCGGCCATGACTAGGAGAACCCCCCCCTTTGCTTCTTCATTAAGTCACAACTCCTCTCTCCAAATTAAATTCTTTCTCTCCAACTCTTCTTCCCTACAAGAACTCTACCTAGGTATGTCATTTAATCCTCATTTATTACTCTTTTCTATTTACTTCCTTCACCATAATGTAGAGAATATGATCCTCTACATTTTGCCCTCTATTTGTAGGTTTTTCCCTAGAGATTAGGTTAGAGTTTAATTAGTGGTTTTATATGTTTAATGATATATTATATATATATAATATATAATATATATATATATATATAATATATATATAATATATATATATTTTGATATTTATATATATGTATATATGTGTTTATATGTATTTGGGTGTGTGTGTGTAGAGAGTGGTGAAGTGTCATGAGAATGGTAGTGGTGGTGTTTGTGTGTGGAGGTGAGAGTGTGTGTGGTTGTGTGTGATATATAATATATATATATATATATATATATATATATATATATATATATTATATATATATATATATTTTTATGGATATAAGGATGTATGTGTATTATATATGTATATATATATGGTATATATATATATATATGTATGTGGAGATGTGTGTGTTTATTTATATATAGTGGGATGGATATATATAGATATCTAAGTAACTATAGATATATATAGATAGATTATATGCATAGATAGATATATATATAGATAGATATATATAGATAGATATATATGCACAAAAAAAAATATAGAGATAGATATATATCATATATATATATATATATATATATTAATATATATATATATAGAGGAGATAAGTGAGGAGAGAAGAGAGAAGAGAATGTGAGGCAGTAGCACAGCAGCTGCAGCAGATGCAGCAGCAGCATAGCAGCAGCAGCTGCAGCAGATGCAGCAGTAGTAGCAGCAGCAGGAGCTGGCGCGTAGGGGCGAGTAGATGTCGGGTGTACAAAAATTTGTACAACTCCGACGAATCTGCGAAAGAGATAAAAGATTTTTTTTTTTGTTCTCTTCACAGAAACTAGAACATAAACTTCAAGATTATGCAAATATAATCGTTAAGCGCCTATAATCTTCAAGATTGTGCTTTCTCTGCACAATGCTTTTCTGGTTGGAAGAAGTCCTCCCTATGCGGACTTCAAGTGTTGCAATAAACTGATGAGTATTTGGAAGAAGTCCTCCCTATGCGGACTTCAAGATCTGGACGTCAAAAAAAATCACAATGGAGGGGCGCACACACTCTCTGGTTCGTGCGTTGTATTGCCGAGGAAGAATTGTGGGAGCAATACGGCGCAACACTTGCCGAGGAAGTCCTCCCTGGCGCAGGGCCGGTACTGCTGAAGAACGCCGGTTCGGTTAGGGCGCGTAGGAGGTCGGCCGGATCGAGGATGTTGAATATGACGGCTAGGGTTTTTGTGGAGGCTCTGATACCATGTAGGAAATAATAATGCCTTGTTCTCATTGCTAGGGTTTTGTTACAATATATATAGTGTTTACATTTGGGCTTATGGGTATGGGCCATATTTACATTACCAATATAATCTAACACTTCGGAAGTAAAGTTTCATCACGACCTCTTAATGCACATGCTTGTATTGTAAGCCAACGAACACTCTAATTGTTTGCATTGAACTCAAATTTTCTTAATTTCTTGAGAACTCTTTGCATCTATCATGATGAGTTACATGCATCAACATATCAATAGATTTTGTAACATTATTATGTCGCAGAGTAGGACCTTTCCCACATGCAATAAGAAGGCGCAACTAGTTCCATCATTCACTCTCAACTTTATAATCATCATCAGTAATGTAGGATGTAGATGTTTCTTTTTCCCCCAAAAAAAACAAAGTAAAATAATACATCCTTAAAAGGTGAATATTCTATACATATTGAACCAAAATTGTTGAAATCCACGACATATATAGATTTTCACAATGAGACCACATATACTTAGTCAATACAGGCTGATAAAACCCCATTTTGATATAAGCACGTCTGATTTTATCATGCTGACAAACCAACAGCTTTCATACATAATTACGTAACAAGATCTTATTCAAGAGAATTATCATCAAATTCAACTTGTTGAACCTTGGTAGGGGGTTCAGGTTCTGTAGTAAGTATAGAAATATCAATACTAGACGTCGTTTATGGTTGTCCTCTACCTCTCGATTTCAAATAAAAAATCTTGCTTTTTCATATGATTTTTTCATTACAAATGACATAAATAAATTCTTCCTTTATGTTAGAAAATATTCCTTTATTTTTCTATAGCAAGAACAAAATGAAA
The DNA here is from genome assembly GCA_029216955.1 of Iris pallida. Lineage (NCBI taxonomy): Eukaryota > Viridiplantae > Streptophyta > Magnoliopsida > Asparagales > Iridaceae > Iris > Iris pallida. The sequence goes on along the minus strand of JANAVB010029860.1, from coordinate 19,264 downwards.
TAATTAGATGTTGGAGTTACAGGTCTACAAAAAAGTCATGCGTGAAGCATTGCCCTAATAGACTATTTGAGATCTATGGTAGTTCTCGAATCCTCCTAGAGTAAACTTTCTTGCTACCGGCTTTTCTGTCATTGCACACAACTCCGAAAAATGATCTGAACTTAGCTTTGCCCATAAAATAGAATAAATATGGAGGAGTGATTAGGGTAAGGAAGAGAGGAAGAGACATGATCTTTTTCTCATATCAATTGATACTCCAAAGAAAATAATGTATGGAATATATATAGAACCATGACCCATCTCATAGAATTAAAAGATTTTTAATGAGACATGAAATGCATAAAATGTTAGATGTATGATGTGATGAATAGGAATGAATAGAAATTTAATAGAATTTAACACCGAAATAAAAATACAACCATTAAATAGAACTAATGGTATTTAAATTTTTTCTTCATAATAATAACAACGATCCCCAAAAAATCAAGTTTCGAAAAATAGAGATCACAATTTTCAAAAAAGTAGAGGTAAAGAATTTTTAGACAATTATATACTATGCATAGGTGAGATGGACTATAGCCTTGAATCTCACTTAGTGATTATTGTCTTTATTTGAAGAAGTGCTTGATGGACTATGAATCGAATCAGATTTCCTGAACCATATTTAGAAAATAGTACACATAGTTTGCTAGAGGTTCTTGGGTCTATCGGGGCGACACTTTTGATTGGCCATGCAAACTTATTCCATATTCATGAGACTTGTCTGAGATAGTCATGTCCCATAGTCACGACATTCACGACCTCTCATATAGGTAAGTCTTCAAAGGGTTAGTGATTGGTGTCAACCATGCATAACTATGCTTGGACCTATTAAGCGCTTAAAACTCATCCTAACCAAATAACACTGGGATACTATCATCATAGGGATGGAGTATCATTTTATAACTTCGTATAGCCGCTTGGACATTAATTAAGATTTTTTTTCATTGAACCAGCTTCTTGGGATCTCAGTCAGACTTATTTGGGTTACCATTGCAGGTGACTTATTTATGGGCTTAACCTCCCTCGATGATACTAGGATCACTAGTAAAATATTCGTATAAATACGATATTTCTGTCGCTAATGTCATTTATCGACGGATTACCGAAGGAATAGTACGTCGATAGCTATAACGTCGCTATGACAAATCCGTCAATAATTTGTCGCCATAGCAACGGATTACTGACGGACATACCGACCAAAAAGCGACGGATTAGCAACGAATTTTACCCGTCGGCAATCTCGGTGACGCCTTAGCGACGGATTACCGACACAATTTTGTGAGCAAAAATAACAAATTTTTCAGAAGCTTAGTAACAGAAATTTTTGTCGCTGACTCGTCTGATATGCTTTTGGTATCAGACAGAACGTTAGCGACAGAAATTTTTGTCGCTATTTACAACAATGCTTCGCTATTCAGTCGGTAGTCCGTTGCTAGCTTGGAAAATTTTCCAGAGATCCGTCGCTATTCTATCGTTGGTCAGTCGCTAAGCTGTTCATATTGTCAACTAAATTGTTCCAGCTTTGTTCAAAACCTGTCAATATATATATACAATTATAATCACATAAATTACAGTAAATAAAACTAATATATATACAAAAATTAATCCAACACCAATATATACAGAAATGAACTCCAATAAATATAGAAATGAACTCCAATAGTCGCAATATAGTACATATCCATAAATTTGTTCAATAATACATAAATTTTCTAAAGTTCATACAAACTCATCGACCAAATACAACTAAAAATTAAACAAAAATCAAAATGATGGTGGAGGAGGTGGCGGAGGCATAGTCGGTCGTCCGCATGCATATATTTGTCCCAGGACCAAAGTGACGATCCGCTGTACGTCCTGGACAGGAACGTCTGCAATAGTCGGAGGCATGACAAGAGGCAATGTGGTCGTCAGAAGAGCCGGTGTAGTAGGCACTGTGGTCGGAGGAGTCGTTGCCGGAGGTGGAGATAGAGGAGCTCTGGAATAAACAGACGACTGGGATACCTACGATCCGGTGCCGTACACGCTGTCCCCTTTTCCTTTACCGACGGATTGTATCCATAAGTCATTCTTCACAGCCGACGTCGGTGGCTGACTAGTCCCTGCTCCCCCTCGGTAGTCCCTCCCTCACCGACTCGACTCTTTAAAGTCTCATACGTCTGCTATATTTATATAGATGAATAGATTTAGATTTAATATTCATATTTTAGTTACTATTAAGTATTGTTATAGTTAGGTTCTCATACGTCTCCTAATTTTTTATTTATTTATAATGCTACTTAGGGTTACGATTTAGAGTTAATATTCATATTAGAGTTAGGACTAACTATTTAGGTAAACTAAATATAATTAAGTATGTAAGGACAAAGAAGAAATGTAATTAGATATAGGACTCGAAAAACTTACATAGGCTTTTGGTCGTCCGATCATCTACGAGCTTCCCATCCTTCTTTTACTTATGGGTATACTCAAAAACTTTATTAAAGTTGATGACGTTCAGGTCTCCGCCTACCCTAACGACCTTCTCGTACTGTAACAATTAAATATCAATTTATAACTAAACATTAAATTTAAATAATTGAAGAAATAACAAATAAGAATACTCATCAGCCGTCGATAATGCTCTGAAATTAGATTGATCCACCCGTGTGGTGACCACCCTTAGCACGGGCAGCCTTTGCCTTCTCACGCTTGGCCTTATAGGCCGGAGTGTCCATCTTCTTCTTCATCGCCTCCCAGAAATTCTCCTTCAACTACTCCTTGCGAAGAGCATTATTTAGTATAGCCAACGCCTTCTGGTCGTTGACCATATCCCTCAACCTCTTACTGGCGACAGACTTGTAGCACTTTTGGATCGTCTGATCTCTGTGCGCGGACCACCAGTACAACTTCTGTAAATAAAATAAATGAGCAAATATTTAAAAAATTTTATAAACAAAGACGATATTGTTTAGGCATACCCCAAGCATCTCGAGCCAAATGAATCGTCTATCAAGTGGGATTTTCCCAAAGTTCAGATATGGACCATAGAATTGACGACATATCGAGTCGCCCAAATCTCTACCAGCATGGAGCGGAAATAAAATCTTTCTTGTAGAGGTGCTCTCTCACGAGATCTACCTCTTTGAATTGTATATTATGACAATTAACACAAGGGCACTTTATGAGTCTTCCGTCCATGAAATAAGATTGGCTACTGGCGTATCTTAGAAATTCCTTGACGCCCATCTTGAAATCATCCGTCAAACCAATCTTGCTCTCATATCGCCGATTGTACATCCACGAATGGTCAAGTAAGTATCGACTCATTATTTAAACCAATTATGCACCAAGTACCATATATGTTGTAAACACAAGAAAAAATTAATTTAGTACATAATTGTAACAAACAAGGTTAACAATATCAGTATCAAAATTGGTATCAGACCATTCCTATGAGTATCAATATCGAAATCTGTATCAGACCATTCCTATGAGTATCAATACCGAAATCGATAATATCGACCATTTCTATGAGTATCGATATTGAAATTGGTATCAGACTATTACTATGAGTATCGATATCGAAATCGATAATATCAAAATCAATAATATCAAAATCGGTATCATACCATTCCTAGGAGTATCGAGAAGGAATCTAGAGAGAAAGAGGGGTGTGTGTGTGTGTGTGTGTGTGTGTTTGTATACTTGAATGAGCTCCATGAGGAAGTGGACATCCTTGGTATAGAGCTTGAGGGAGAGGTGTCTGACAGCATGGTGGAGGTCCTCCGTCAAAGGATTCTGGTTCTACATTTTGCTCTGGTAGAGGAAGCCATGAGATTCTGAGAATGAAAAAAGAAGATGTTTTGAATATGAAGCTCTGCTTCATGTTTGGTTCTTATTAGTATCGACCGTATCGGATAGTATCGGCCTATCGGTTTGGTATTGGTCGTATCGAATTGGTATTGGCCTTATCGAATCGGTATTAGCCATATCCGATAGGTATCGACCGTATCGGATTAGTATCGACCATATCAGATTAGTATCAGCCTATCGGTTTGGTATCGACCGTATCGAATTGGTATTGGATTTATCGAATTAGTACCATCCTATCCGATAAGTATCAGCCGTATCGGATTAGTATCGGCCGCATCATATCGGTATTGGCCTTATCGAATCAGTATCGACCATATCTGATAGGTATCAGCTATATCGGATTAGTATCAGCCGTATCGGATTAGTATCGGCCTATCGGTTTGGTATTGGCCGTATCGGATTGGTATTGGCCTTATCAAATTTGTATCGTCCTATCCGATAGGTATTGGCCACATCATATCGGTATCGACTGTATCCTTATATTATAGTACTGACAACCCTATAACACCATCCTAGAGTTAAATAATATTTTGAATAATAATCGGATATCATAATCCAATATTTACGGATTCAATATCTTAATGTCTGAAAATATTCGGATATCCGATTCCAATTTTACAAATTTTGAATAATTTACGAAAATCCAAAACCCTACCTAGTGCCATGAATCAAAAACCCTAGCTACTCTATTCTGTCCATGTCCGTCCAAAACCCTAGCTATAATATTTACACAATTAAATTACAATGTCATAATTTTCGTGTCCAAGTATATGTTACAAATAATCTAAAAATTATGACATATAACTATAACACATAATATAAATATGAAAAAAAAAACAAATTAAAAAATTTACCCGAGGAGGAGGAGGGGGCCGAGGAGGAGGAATGCGTTGGTCGTTGGGGAAGGAGGAGGGAGGCAGCGCACGTGAGGGGGTCGGGGGAGGAGGAGGTCGGAGGAGGAGGGGATCGGAGGGGGAGGATGTGGGAGGAGGAGGAGGGGATCGGAGGGGGTGGAGATCGGAGGGGAGGAGGTCGAAGGAGGAGGGGAACAGAGGGGAAGGTCTCCGAGGAGGAGGAGGTCGGAGGTGGAGGAGGTCGCCGAGGTGGAGGAGGGGAACGGAGGGGAGGAAGTCGGAGGAGGAGGAGGTCGCCGAGGAGGAGGAGAGAAATGTAGGGGGAGGTCGTCGACGATGAGGAAGAAAAGGCTGTTGTTTAACTTTTCGTCGCTAAGTAGTTGCAAATAAATTAGCGACTAACTACCGATGGAAATAGCGACATTTAGTTATATTGTATTTTACATAATAAATCAGTAGCTAGTTAGTCGGTAATCAGTCGCTAAATAATGACTTCTTCACTTTCGTCGGTAAGATCAGTCGGTAAAATACAGTATTTTTGAAGTGGATTAATGTCCTAGATGAACCCTTCGTCAGGGGATCGGCATAGTTCTTTTACAACTTTTATTGTCAAGAACCATATTTTTGTCTTTTAGGCTCTTTAATGACTTGAAGCGCAGCTGTAGGTACATGTTCATCTTATGTTCACAGAATTATGTTTTAGTAATTCTTTAGCATAATGATTATCACAATTTATAAAATAGACGAATATATAATTTGTATATACATAGTAAGGCATCTAAGCCATTCATCTTCATCACAAGCTATGTTTAAAGAGACCATTTCAAATTCTTTGATACTCCAAGCTATGATAGTTTGTCATAAGGAACTATCATCTTATGAGTATCTAAGTTGTTCCATAAGTGAATCTTTACACTGGATCTTAGTGAACTTTAATGTTTTTATATCCGAAGTATATTTCATGACTCAAAAAATACTTAAAATTCTATGAAACCATTTTTAGTTCATTTCTTAGGAATTTTTGGTTTGATTAAGCCAGGTATTTTGGGTTCTCCTAAATCATACTTTGTTTCATCGTATTCATTTGACATATGTGTGATTCTATCAATATAACAATCTAGAGTTCTAAGTCAATAGTTTAGATGAATTTGCTAATCGGCCTAAACAAATCTTAAGTCTACCAAGTTTTGATCCACTTGGGTTAGTTGTAGGGCCGGTTCCCAGCTAGCGATGGTCTGAAGACACTTAAATACCGTCTCGCTTAGGGTTATTTATACCCAATTGATAGAAGGACCCTTTCGCTTGTACCCAAACTAATATGCACTTTAAAAGCATAGATTTGTAAGGATTTGTAGTATCACTAACTCTTTTTTTACTAAACTGTTTGAACAAATCAATAGAATTATAATGTTATAGATTATATGAAAACCTACGTTTGTTTAACATAATTTAAATATTGTGATAGAATAATATTGCTTTTTCTAACTAAAACTTCTAATATTGTGATAATATAGTCATTTAAGGTTCAAACATGCAAACCAATAAAAGAAATATCATTCAACATCAACATAATCTATATACATAAACCAAGAACGTTAGCTCACACACTCAACATTATATATTTTTCCAACTAAACTTAGGAATCAAAATGAATAGAATATATCGGTAAATATGAAAATACTTTTCTTGATGATCAGAATATTTTCTCTCTTGATTTTGACTTAGTAGTAACACTTTAGACGAAATGTTATTTATAAATCAATTTTAGATAGTTTCATTATTCTAGCTAAACAACCATTAACATCCAAGAATTTGAGATTTACAAAACATCACATTCAGAAAGATAGAGCAAAGAAATTTTGTTTTACGTATCTTCACCCTTAGCATGTTTGAGCCTAACAAGTCATAATCTCTAATGCTTATAACTTGAAAGATAACATTATAAGAATCATGTTTAGAATGAATGAGTATAAAACAATTTTTTTATTACCGTCACCGATAATATGTTGCTCTTTTCCAAAAATAAATAAATAAAAGTATCTCTAATAATTATACGTTCAAAAGAATAGTGGTTAGTTTACATACTAACAAGAAATATATACCTGAAACTAAGCGCAACTTGTTTATTCTGACACAACAATATAATTTGTCTATGAATAGGTACACAACAAACAACCACCTATGTTATACAAAGCACATATATGTACACAATTTTTACAGTAACTATGAGATTTCATTCATTTTAGAATGTCTTGCAATTTATAAGAGTTTGTAAACTACAACTGCCTATAACAACAAATAAGATTAACATAGATTCTAATAAATATGAAACCTCAACAATATTGCTTTAGAACTTGTATAATTTAGTTATTGGCATCAAAGTTGTCAATTTGCATCATGACATAATTGCTAACATATGTTTGTATATTATAATGTTCTACAAAAGAATTGTCAATTCTAAAACCTTATTAACAATCTCAAAGTAGCGAATTCTTTCAAAGCTAATTTGAAGTAGCATATCATTATTTCATACAAAAATAAATAAAGATTAGAAAAACTAGAAAATCATAAAATTCACATTAGGGTTAATATTTCCAATATATATCAAGTATAATTATACAGTCAAAATGTATTATGATTACTACATCTCCAGGATCACACACCACCCAAAACTGCTGTAGCCTATCAAACCATGCCCCAAAACCAATCTACTAAATTTAGGGTTAATGCTTCCTATGAATTATGTTGTTAAGATACTGGATATTAAAAATTCTATTGGCGTATACACAAGAAAATTCTAACGAAATGTTAACACCAGGTTGTTGTATTGTATATCAGTGCGTTGACACTATAATCGTATGCGAAAAATCATTACCAGTATCCTTGTACGATAAGTTGATACAATAGATTATAATTGTTGCATAGTTATCATGCATTTTACCAGCAATAACAACTTATCACAAGTCAGGAGGTATCTATTAGAACATAACTATTGTGGCAAATAGGAACATGTACAACTTTACTTTTTTTACCAAACTTCTAATAGAAGTGACAAAGATGATGAAATTGGAAGCCCAATGGTAAATGATCATATAATCCATGGCTTACTACGTCTTAACGCCTGGTAAGCTTCTACTTTTATAGTAGTTGAAGATGGTTCATTCATCTTATCTAAGGAAACATTTTGAGATTTGGAATACACGACATCCAAAAATCACATAAGTGTAAGAAAAAGTGAAACTCAGACGTACTTTTATAACTAGATTACTAGACTGTAAAAGGCCTTACAAAGTCTTAAAGAAAGAAGCAATCGAATTGAAGCTCGCAACAGTTTCATGTGTTACATAGTAATAAAGCTACGATAAATTATTAATAGGAAAAGCTTAAAAGCACTAATGAAGACCAAAATTTAACTAAAGAATAATAGGCAATACAGAAACAAACTAAACCATAATAGTTAATATAACCTAAAAAAAAACTTCTCAAAGTTGTTCTACCGGAACTTATGCCGGTTTTAATTCATAGGAATTTCGAAGCATTATCTGTGCTACACAGTATATAGTTTTTAAAAAAAAATTCACCATATGGTTTATAAGATGTTATCAAAATTTTTCGTATGATAAATATGACATGTAAACATAATCACTTGAATAATCTCTTAGATTGTTAGAAAATATTTCTTTGTTTTTCTGTAGCAAGAACAAAATAAAACAATAGAAATTTTGAGTGGCACCCCTCTTTTGTTTACCATATTTACAGTGCACCCCACAAGTTTACAACAATGTAAGATACCTCCCACTTTTGACGTTTTTCGTCCAATATGGATGGTCAACTGGGTTGACCCAAATTTTTTGACAAAATACCCCCGACCTGTTGTCTTCTTCACCGTGTCTTTCGCTCCCACCTCGCTGCAACCGTCCCCCCCTCTCCCCGACCTAGCCGACCCCCTCCCCGACCTTGCTGCCCCCTTCCCCCACCTCACGGCTACTCCGGCAGGGTCTCCTCTCCAACGTTTATCGATAAAACTAAGCAATCAGTAATTAATATTGACATGAACATCCACCTAAATCTTCAACCACTTGAAAAATAACCATATTCACACATACACTCACTTTGCAGTTGGTGCTATAAAATCAGGCACTTCCCTCCCCCTCCTTGAAACATAGGCACTCCAGATTCATGGCATCGAGCAAGCCGTCCTCCGACCCCTCGGCCCGGTCTCCGTCACCCTTCGGGGAGAGCGAGTGGGTGATCCACATACGGTACTCCAGATTCGCGGCAGCCCTCCTCCGACCCGAGCGGTGCCCCGCCTCTCCCCCCTCGGCGTCCTGCTTCTCCCTCCTTCCCTCCCTCCGATGAGTTTCGATCCGCCCCCCGTAGTCAGCCGACTCCGGCCGTCATCCCGACTCCGGCCGCATCCCTTCGCAGCAGACTCGAGAAGCCGTCCTCTGTGGTCTCCTGCCCTCCTCGGGTCGGCGAGGTCGAGGAGGGGGGGCGGCGAGGTTGGGGAGGGGGCGGCACTAGGGCCCGGCGAAGGGGGGCGGCGGAGGCACGCCGACGGCGGGGAGGGAGCAGACACTGAACATAGGGGGATACGGGAAAGAAGAAGGGGGTATTTTGGTCAAAAAAAATAGTCAAAGGGGTTGACCGTAAGTTGGGGACGGAAACCGTCAAAAGTGGGGGTACCTTACATTGTTGTAAACTTATGGGGTGCACTGTAAATATGGTAAACAAAAGTGGGGTGCCACTCAAAATTTCTCATAAAACAATTAGAGGTTAGACCGGTCTACGAAAAAGTCATGCACGAAGTATTGTCCTAAGAGATTATTCGAGATCTATGTGCAGACTTGTTCTCGAATCATCCTAAAGGTAAAATCCGAACGTAGCTTTATCCAGAAGATAGAATAAAATATAGAGGAGTGTTTAGGGTAAGGAAGAGTAAAATAGACATGATTTTGATCTTTTTCTCATATCAATTCATAATCCAAAAAAAGGATGTATGGAATATATAGAGAGCCATGACTCGTCCCATAGAATTAAAAGATTTTTCTTTAATAAGGCATTAAGAGCCATAAAATGGTAGATGAATGGTGTGATGAACAGAAATGAATAGAAAGTTAATAGGACTTAACATCCAAGTAAAAACACGATTATTGATTAAAAATGACTTGTATTCAAAAATTGGTTTTTCCATACAAAAATACTATTTAGCTCCCAAATTTTTGGGTGAAACCATCTTCCATTATGTTGCTTATGACATGACAGATGAGATGACAAAATTAAACATTAAAATTAATATTAATATTAAATTAAAATTAAAATTAATATCAAATTAACATGAACATTAATATCAAAATTAATATTAACAATAATATTAACTTTAACATTAAAATTAAAATTAACATTAAATTTAAATTAGCATTAACATTAACATTAACATTAAAGTTAATATTAAAATTAAAATTAATATCAAATTAACATGAATATTAATATTAATATTAACATTAATTTTAACATTAACGTTAAAATTAATATTAACATTAAATTAAAATTAGCATTAGCATTAGCATTAACATTAACCATAAAAGAAATTGAATAATTAATTTTTTGAGTTAAAACATGACATGTCAGCTGCCATATCAGATGCCACATAATGGGAGATGACACCACTTAAAATTTTTGGTAGCCAAATAGCATAATTGCTTTCCATAATGATAACAACAACACGGTCCAACTTTATATGGCGCGCGCACACTCAATTTAAAGTACCAAAAGTGAGATGAATCCTCACCCAGCCAAACCAGCCGGCAAATGAACGTATCTCAGTAGTCAGTACTGACCGGGACGACAGCGTCTTGTGTCTGTGTATCTCCGACAAGGGGAAACGACCAGCCGACCTTCATGCATGCCATGGGCGCTGTTATACTCCTTGAGGCACTTCGGATCTCAAGAGGAGATGCGGTACGCGGGTTGGATAGTTGTGCTAGGCTGAGATGAGAGTTGGCTAGCCTGTAATAAGTTTTGGCTAAGCTGAGATTTGAGCGAAGATGTAGGTTGTGGTGTCGTAGTGAAGTCGGAAAGGATTATCGAGTACGAGTGTAACCATTGAGAAACTGGTGAGAGGAGCTAGATTCGTGTATAGTTGGATAAATTCTCGAAGCCATGGAAGAGTTTAGCTTAGCTAGCTTGTCTGGGGTTGGAGACGAAGAGAACAATGTAACCCGCTAGAATTCCAAATTAATGCGTGCGAGAGACTAAAATATATATAGTGTTGAGTAAAGGAAGAAAGCATGGAACACATGTTTGGCGAGCAGCTAGCTATTGAATATGCTGTGTACTTCAAAATCGTCACTACCCACGTCATCGCCCACTTTATACGCGGTGAGAGTATTGAGTCATGTGACATAGTTCTATTTTGGCGCCCGTCACTCTCATGTATTGACTTCCAAGATGAAACGGCACAACCTTACGGCACTAGCACACGTTAACTGCTGATGCGAAACGTTGTCAACTTTTTATTTTCATTTTTTCTGATGAGTATTTGCTAAAGAGCTAATGGGGGAATGATATATGAATAATAATTTTCGTCCTTCTAAGTTGTTCTTCTAAATTATTTTTAAGGTAAATTACAATTTGATACATTCAACTATTAGAGTTTTTCAACTTAATACCATCAACTTTTTTATGTATTAACTTAAAACCCTCAACTATTGTAAACTTTTAATTTGATATCCTCGGTCAGTTAAACATAACTTTTCCATTAAAATTTTCTTTAAAAAAAAATAAAATTTTCTAAAATACCCCCTCCCATCTCCATCTCCATCTTCCTCCATTCCAGCCACCCCCTCCCCCTCCCTCCTCCGGCAGCTGCAAGACCCCTCCCCCCGCCGACCGCACCCCTCGACCCCACCAGCGATCCCCTGCAGTACCCCTTCACCCCTACGCCACCCGTGGCCCCCCACGACCGCACCGGCCAGAGCAGCCCCGCGTCCCCACACCACCCGTGGCCCTCCTGCGACCTCTGCACCGACCTGAGCACACACGTGCCCCTGTGCCGACCTGAGCACCCCCGTGCCCCGCCGTGGCCCGATCAGCCTCACGCCCCGGCGACCCCTCTCGCCTTTGCTTTTCGAGCAGCCCCGCGCTACCGCGCCTCCCTCCTACGCACTGCTCGGCTGTGCGCCCACACGCGCGACCCCCGCCCCTTCGCCGTCCGAACAGCCCTGCGTCGGCACATCTCCCTCCTCCGCACCGTCCGGCTGCGCGTCCACACGCGCGACCCACTATGTTGCTTCTGCTGCTGCTACTTATCGCCTCCGGCTACCATCGCTGGAGAGAGAAGGGGGGCTGGGAATAGAGAAGGGGAGAGAATGTGAGGGATAATTGTGTCATTTTCTATTTCTGTTTAACACCGTTAGGGGGAGGGTACTAACTTGATGGCTATGTCACTTGCTAATTTTGGAAATTCTTACCTCTTGTCATTTGCGATCCGTGGACAGTGCTTATCATATTCTCTCCAGAGACTTTTGTTCTACTAAGTTGCTTGTTGATTGTCTAAAAGAAGAAGAGGAGGACATTGCGGTAACAGTACATAAGCTCGAGAGGGTTTTTCCTTCTGAATTCTTTGGCTCCATCCATGGAGCATTTTCCAACTCTTTCCTATGAGGTACGTATTGGTGGGTTGTTGGTTATCGGTGGACATACTCATTCGAGCGTCATATGAACCACCTAAAAGGAAGGTAAAATTTGAGGCATGGGTCGAGGGTTCTATTACTGAAGCATATGTTCTCGAGAAGATTATAAACTTTTGCTCGATATATTTCAATCCTCATGTTGCTACTAATAGAACCAGAAATCCGAAAAATGGTGACGAATATTGAGAATCCAATAATGCAATACTGAAAGTATTCAATACTTTCGAAAAGCCTTCAAAAAAAATGAAGAAGAGATATCTGAATGACGATGAGGTAAGGGCTGCTCAGTTGACATGTTGACATTAATAACGCTTCTTTGGTATTCAAGTCAATCGTCCGGACACAATACCGGAGAATGAATCTATTAGAACTCTAGCCAAGGTCAATTTATGTCGTCAAAATCTAGCCAAGCTATTGTGTGACGAATGGATTTAGGTCAAGTCAACAAATGCCCAGATCGGAGATAGGTTCCTGGATCTCGATTCCACAAAAGTAGTTGTTTGTATCAAATCTTTGAACTACAAAGACATCGATACATGCGATGATTTCTTTTATGTCTTACAAGAGATTGTGGAGTTGACAACTAATACAAATTTGTAGCTTTCTTAACTACATGTGAGTTAATTTTATTATTCATATTAACTGTTAGTCCCGGGGCTTGATCAAAGATGGAAAAAACTGATGCAATCGAGATCTGAGATGTCACACAAAACTTTGCAGTGATCAAACTCAAGATCTACGATGGTACAATAAAACAAATAGCCAAATTACAATCTGAAGGAGGGAAATAGAGAAGAGAAGATCTCTCGTTCTTCCTTGCAAACGTGTTGCAATTGGGACAGAACGAGTTACAATAATCTGGAGGAAGATTAGATGAAGAACAGTTGCTGGGGTGTCAAAACACCGTTGCTCAAAGCAAGATTTGCCCCACACGATCTGCTTCCAGGAACCAGCAAGTTTGAAGAACTTGTGGAACGCTCTAAGTCACCTCTGTTCTGACTCCTCGGATGGACTTGCAATGGCGGCAGCAACTCTCTCTCTCTTTCTTCTTTTCTGACTTGTAATTTTTGTAGTAGTCACAAAGGAGGCCAGAAGAGAGTATTTATAGAGAGAGGGTGGAAACCCTAGCCGCCTCTTTAGTTATGGAAAGATTGAATCAAATCCCAAAAGATAGCAACAAGATTTAATTCAAATCCCACGAAATTAATTCAAATTCCACAAAGATAGGATCTGAATTAATTCAAATCCCACAAAGATAGGATCTGATTTAATCGTATTGATTCAGCCTTTCCATAACTGATTTGTAATCTGCACAGTCAGCGGATCCCTCCATGCGGCAGCAGCAGCAGCCTGGCCGCATGAGCCTAATGGCGGCATGGATCGCATGGATCGCATGGACCGCTTGAGCCGCATGAGCCGCATGGACCGCATGGACCGCATGTGCCGTATGAGCCGCATGAGCCGCATAAGGCCGCATATGAGCCGCATGCCGCATATGAGCCGCATAAAGACCGCATGACTGCTGACGTGCTAAGTGCAAAGTGCGCCAACAAAACGCCACATTACGCCTCATGAGCCCATGAGCCCGAGTCCGAGTCCGAGTCCGAGTCCGAGTCACTAAGCCCCTTTGGGGCTTAGCTCCAAATGAAATTAATCCAAGAGAATGACAAAAGCATTAATGCTTAATCCTTGGAGCCTTATTCTTACCTCCTTGTAAAATCACCCACATGGTTCCCTCCTTAGGGTCACCACCCCATGTGCATCTCTCAACAACACACCCAAGTATATATGTTGAGATAACTCATGGTGCATTTCCGATGTGGGACTAAAATTTACAAGTCATGTTGAGAGCAAGCTCTCTCCATGTAAAGAAAGCACCAACAATCCCCCACATATCACAACATATATGTTGTCCAGGGTTGAGCGTTCCCCACAGTAACTGTCCATTTTGTATTAGGATAGATGTCGCTGACGACTTGAATCTTCCCGCATGGGTTAAATAACAATGTGATACAAGAATGGACTACGCCTTGAATTCTGCACCACAATTGTAATTCTTCCCACTCACAAAGTGTAGTTACGTGTGCTTCTGGCTGCACATTAAAGGCCCTGTGCCAGCCTGATTTCAGTGTATAATTTTGGGCGTCTACAAGTTTACCCTCAAGAGACGGCCTGATATCTCTTTCCATACACTATAGGTGAGTTCTTTATTAAAGAGATATGGCATGAAGCCTTGCGCTTCCTTGCGGTGCTACGCCGCTATGACATGGCCTGAAGCCGAGGCATTACCCCAACCTGGGAACCTCATCGTAGTGTCATACTATTGTAGCATGAGGTCACAAGCCTCTTTGTAGTGACAAACTACCCAGCATGAAGCCTAAGGCTTCCTTGCGGTGTTACGCCGCAACGACATGGCTTGCAATGTCGAGGCTTTACCCCTACCTGGGTACCTCATCGTGGTATCGTGCCACTGTAACATGGGGCCATCCTCCCCTTTGTAGTGCTATCTACAACTCTTTAATTACTTCATACAGCATTAGGCTACCTGTCTATTTGCGGTGCTACGCCGCTGTGACTTGGCTTGCAAAGCCGAGGCATTACCCCTACCTGAAAACCTCATGGTGGAGTCACCCCACTGTAGCACGAAGATTCACTCCTTGTAGTGCTGCTCTACCGTGCTTCCTGTAAAGCACACCAGGCATTCACTCTGCCTGAGAACTCATTAAGGCGTTTAAGCCAACCTTCCACAGGATCTGTTTTTCCGCAGAAAAATACATAGTAGACAACAGTGGTTATGGGTCCGTATCCCTTCCATGTTCCAGAGAACAAGTACCCACTGTTACCTGATAGTTTTCCAGTCAGTGATCCTCCTTTGAACCAAAAGTTAGATGCCTAGTAGATTTCTCTTTAAACTAATAGCATAAAACTTTATGGTAGGATTACAAAGACATACTATCAGAATGCCTTCAAGTCCATTTTACAAGCTGTGTCATCGACCAACTGGCGCTTGAGGCCCTTTGTGAATGGATCTGCCAGGTTCTCCTGACTCCGAACATCAACCACTGCAATTACACCTCTTTTGATAAGATCGTGTACTGCCCTGTGCTTCAACCGCACAGTCCTCTTCTTTTCGTTGAAGAGGTCATTTGATGCCACCGTCGCAGTCGCCTGGTTGTCACAGTATATCGGTATCGCCGGTATCTGAGCCCCAACCACTGGAAGATCATACATGAGCTCCCGAAGCCATTCTGCTTCATCTGCTGCAGTTTCAAGTGCATAGAATTCAGATTCCATGGAGGAACGAGAGAGTATAGTCTGCTTCTTCGACTTCCACGATATAGCAGCTCCACCCAAGGAAAAGACATATCTACCTGTGGATCTCTCGCTTTCCATCTCTGAACACCAGCTAGCATCACTGAAGCCTTCCACTACTGTTGGATACCCGTTGTAGTGCAATGCATATGTCTGAGTTTTCTTGAGATATCTCATCACCCGTTTCATAGCTTTTCAGTGCTCAACCCCTGGGTTGCTTGTGAACCGACTCAGCATTCCTACGACGAAAGCTATGTCAGGCCTTGTGGCAGTGGTTGTGTAAAACCCCTAAATTTCTACTATTATTTTTTTTTAATTTGCATGGATTTAATTTTTTGGTACTGTATGTCACGTAGTCGTATTGTACGTCGTATGCGAAATTTTCGTTTGCTCGACGAGTACGAATATGTGCGAGCGTACATATTTTATAAAAATATTTTCTTTTCTATTTTAATATACACTTTCAAAATTATATAATTATTATTCTTGCTATAAAAAGTCCTTTTGTTTCTAAAGAGTTATTAATAATAAATCATATTTTGTATACTAGAAAAGCCTAATTATGTAAAGGATATTTGTTGCATACAAATATTTTTTATTTATTTATTGGTCTATTTTAAATAAAAGTATAATTTTCGAAATTTATTAATAGTAATATTTTATTGTTCAAAAAGATATTTAAAAATATTTATTATTTTCGAAATTATTATTATTGGTATTTTGAAAAATATTTTGGAAGTTATTTTGGCCAATTAAATCTTGATTTAATGTTTGCAATTATTTAAATAGATTAAACTAGTATCTATATTTGGAATTGGATTATTTGATTTGATTTTAAACTCAAGGGATTTAATTTAAATATGATTTGCATTTGGATTTGGATTTGAATTTAAATAGATGATTTAACTAATTTTGGGTTTAAACAATCCTAATCATTATCTAATTGGGAATTCCCACATCCTATATAAATAGGCAGGTACTCCAACTTTTTATTCTTCCACAATTTTTCCACAAATTCCACAAACAAATTGTGCGTGCCTTGTGTCCGTGTTCCACCATCAAATTCTTATTCCAATGCATTTACAATTACATTTATTTTTTTTTCGTGTCGACAACCCCGACACCAAATCCCTAAACCTATCCACATCCTAACCCTAACGCCTGTTCCACCACCACACACGACAGCCTCCACCACCGCCATTCCGACGTCCCTGACCTCCCCGACACCGTCCGCTGCCAAACCCAATCGACCAACCCGTAGCTTCCCCGGCCTTGCCACCCTCGTCGATAACACCATCACCACCAGCCAGCACCAAACCCAACCCAAATCACCACCGCCACGGCCAAACGTCAGCCACCCCGACCTTCCCCACAAACCCGGCAACCTGCCGCCACCACCAGACCACGTCCCAAACACAGTAAACACCACCACCGGCGCCCAAATTCCGGACGACCCCCCAAAGAACCCATCGCTAGCAAAAGAGCATAAAAATAGAGACACACTCACCTGATTCCAGCCTTATCCCGACGACGGTCGCATCGGCGAACTCCGTCGAGCGCTCCGACTACTTCTTCCAGCGGCTCCGTCACTGCCAACATCCTCCACGCACGACTCGACCACCCCGGCGCCGCCCCGACACCTCCGTTCGTCGCCGCCCCCCATCAGTCCGGCCGACTCCCCTCTCCCTTCTTCCCTTCCCGACGCAACCGCCGCCGCCCCACTCCTCCGCGGCCGGCAACTCGCTCCCGACCCCGACTCCACTCTCAAACCCCCATCTCGCCACCAGATCCTTCCTCTTCCTTCGCCCTAGCGAGCCCCGGCCTATCAACCCGCTCCTACTCCGCCGACTCGTCTACCCATCCGCCGCGCGAGCCACCGTATCCCCCGCTCCTTGCCAGACCACCAGCTCCGCCGAAACCCTTCTCGAAAAACCCTCCGACGAACCCCGCGAACCGCCGCGCCTAGCCCGCGCCGCGAGTCTCTCGTTCCTCAGCCTCGCTCTCCAGATCGATCCGCCGCCCTCTTCTCTCTCTCCCTCGCTCCTCGCTCTCTCTTTCAGCCTCTCTCTCCCCGTCCTTTCTCGTTGATAACTTCGAAGAACAGCAGCAGTCGGTTCTGCTGCATCTTTCATTTTGTTTTTTTATTTTTATTTTGGATTTTTTTTCTTTTTCTTTTTGCCGATATTTGTGTGTTGGAAAAACTTTTGATTGTTTCTTTTTTTGTGATTATTATATAGATTTTTATTAATATTAAAATTATTATTATTATTATTAGTATTATTATTATTTCTATTGGTTTTGTTTTTATTGTTTTCTTGTGTATGAAACATAGGTTTTACTAAATTATTATTATTATCCTTAGTATTATTATTATTATTATTATAATTATTATTACTATTATTGTTATTATTTATTAACAGTTTCTTTCTTTGTTTTTTTTTGTTATTTTCGTTTTGATTTTGTGTTTAAGTTATAAGCAGTACTACATATATAATTCTCTTGCTTTATGTTTTAATATTTTATTATTATTACGGTATTAGAAAAATTAGGAATATTCTATTAGTAGTGTTGATATTATTTTAAAAACTGGCATATTCAAATATATATTAAGGCTTGGCCCTATAGGTACTTCAAACAATATTTCGAAGCTTATTTTATGGTATTAAATATAGATGTAATATTTTCTGCAAGCAAATTAAGGTTTTGATATAAAGATAGTTTGTATGACTTCGAGTATTTATCTAAAAGTATTTTACTAATAAATATATATATACCTTTCAAACAATAAATATTTTCCAAAATATTTATTTATATATATAAAACTTCTCGATTATTTATTCTTGTCCTTGACCAATCCCAATCCTCCTACTTCGCCAATTTCGAGACTACTTTATGTCCACCCTAACCAATTTGACCGTCCTGGACCGATGGAACTGTCCGTGTCACTACCCGAGGTCTTCTTGTACAGTTGTTGCACCAAAGTTGCAGATCGTGCCACCTTGATTATCGCAGCACACCAGGCGTACTACCAGGCAAGACACCTTGCCATTAGCTGTTTAATTATTTTTATCTCATATTTCATGCATGTCTATTATTTTTTTATAAACTGTGATACATGGCATAACTGTTCTTTTATATTTCCTGCTGTGTATTATTTTTCTTACAAATTAAACCTAGATTTAAGGGACCACCTTGTGTGTCGCATTCATTGGCCTTGACACGTTGTAAACACGAAGTTGTGTGTCGCATGTAGAATACAGGACGTGCGTGATTGGCTGGCCACCAGTACGTACAAGCCGTACGATAGGAATAACCGCTAATAGAGGTTGCATGCTAGTTTGACTTAGCGGTTATAGAGGTTAATGTTGTGGATACAACATAATAGGCATTGGGCGGGGAAGGACAATTCCTTAGCGTATGGGATTCGATGCACATCCCTTGTGACCCGGACTCTCCGCTGGAGATACGGGGTTGATGACCCAAGATTACTGACGGCCACTGACGATT
>JANAVB010029859.1:0-39605 GCA_029216955.1 Iris pallida | reverse complement strand
AATAATTCAAGGAGGTCAAATGTAAAATATCCTTAGGCCAGAAATGACATTAAAAATCCTAATCACATGGTTAGGCTCTAGGTCAAACAATCTCTAGGGTTTCACTAGCAAAATATCAAAATTACAAGTCAAGAATTTAAATAGTTTTAAAATGATTTAAAAATTACCAAAATTATATCATGATTTAAATGTCAAATCAATAAATGATTAAAATTATAAAATTTCAAAATTACTCTCATTTTAGAAAATTGGGTGTTACAAGTCTACCCACCTTAGAAAAATTTTATCCTCGAAATTAAAATGTCCATACTCTCTCTAGGTCAAACCCCCACAATCAAAGTCCCAGATTAAAACAAATCATGTGATCAAAAGGATGACATACAGGGTCATTGCATACGGTGGTAGTGAAAGTCTCATCTAGGTATACTAGTCATGCTAAACCAAGACGGTCATAGGGTATCAAACACACAAGAAATCTAGAGTGCTAAACTGAAAAAAGATAAAGAAATAGCAAATCATCAAAACTGTAAGACAGTCTACCATCCTATGTGAAAGCTGGTACTCATAAAAAAATATATAAAAATAAGAAAGGTAACTTCCAATAATCTAAAAGGGTACAAAAAATCAATTTCAAAGTTAAAGAATTGAAAGTCACTTGCATTGAAATCCAATCACAATATATATATAGAGAGCGTTAGAGAGGGAAAAGCTGGCATTATGTAATATGGTTTGTGTGTGTATGGGTGTATGTGAACAGGTTAATATGGTAAGATAGTAGGCATGTGTGTGATGAAATATACATAAAATTGTATATGAGAAATTGGATTTCAAAACAACGGCTATCAAGTTACACTAATCATGGCATATTGGTTAAACAATCTACAATACGCAACTTATTTACTCATAACATGCATGGCTAACCTTATACATATATATATATATATATATATAATATATATATATATATAAAGAGGGTGTGTGTGTGTCCTTGTACAGGATTATAGCCTAGTATTGAAAGGTTAAACCCAGTTTTAGTTCAGCATTTACATGCAAAGTCTGAAAATAAGCTAACATTTAAAATAGTGAAATATTAACATAATGCAGTCTCAGATTTTAGGATTTTGAAACATCGTAACCCATCTCAATGGTCCTAATACATCCTAACATGATAGAAATAAAACCCTAACATACTATCCATACATTTATCTATGCACACAGTTCAATATTACATGTTAAATCTGAAATTTAACTAAACATGAAAATCAATGTAAAAATGTTAACATGTAACTAGTTTTCAGGATTTTGGAAAAATTTGAACATTAAAAACCAACTCAATGTTTATCACAACTAACATGTAAGAATATGAAACCTAAATTTATATCCCTACTTCCCACAAGGTATATAGCTCAAATATTACATTTAAGAAATAAAACAGCAATTTGAACTAACATTTGGAATCCCGCATCAAGGGTTAACATGCACACAGTCTCAGATTTTACAAATTTAAACACAAAACTCAACCAAAATTTTGAATTGAAATCCCACGTATAACATACATGTGCAGTGATGTAAACATAACTAATAATATGAAATTTATATTTAAATTACGAATTTAAACATGGAAAAGCAGAGAACCAGAAATATTGGGGTTTTGACAATTTAAACATCAACAACATATTAATATGTTTAGATAGGTAGAAAAATCAAGTGTAGCATGCATACGTGTTAGGCAAAGTGTCTGCTATATATATTCATATACATATTCTCATGTCCTAATATAAAAAAAATTATTTTTACGTTAAGACTAACATTTAGATTCCTACCAAGATTGCAAGCAGGTGATTGACGTAATCAAGACAGTTTTATTATTATTATTTAATACAAGAATAATAGCAAGGAAGAAATAACGATAAAATCTATTTTGCTTATCTATTTAAAGAAGAACCATTTTGAAATCCAGAGCTAAATTATCAAATCCAAGATAAAGTCTAGCAAAATTATCGATTCATTGCATTAAGAAGAAACTCATAGCAAGAAGTTACGCAAAGGTTTATAAACACAGGCAAACCTACTCTTAAGTTAAATAATGAGAAACAAACAAAACAAAACAATTAATTTTTTTTTGAAGGACAGAAACAAAAGTAGAGAAAATATGTTTCGAAAATATTTAAGGTACAATCTGATAATCATATGCGTCTGTCCAAAATTATGGTACACTAAATCCTCGTCATACTAGTAAGCAAGGCTACGATAATCACAGAGTCCTCGACTTAGGCACATACCTCTAAAATCATGGTATTTAACATTTTCGTAATGCCGCTAGCTTGGCTGCAAAAACCTTAAATTCTCACACGAGAGATATATCCAAGTCAAACTATATGTCCTCACCATGCTGGCTAATATGACTGTAGAAGACTAGACTCCACAACTTAGATGACCTAGCCCATATAATTTCATCTTGACAAAATTAATTTAAATCAACAATGAATACTCAAAAATCAATTCAAATTTATCAACGAACATCAAAATCCAAAAATGAAAAAAAATCCATGAAAATACAAACTCGGATGCAACAGCTATCATCAAAATTTAAAATTCAATAATCATCCTTCAAAATCAATAAATACAAACTCAAATTCAATAATAATCCATCAAAATCAAATTCAATAGCAGAAAGTAAAGATAAATCAATCAAGAAAAAAGAGTTTTCAAATCGAAGTTAAATAAGATTCTCAAGGGTCGTCCCGGGAATCTCTCAAGGGTCCTAACTGTGATTGAGTACCTTCAAAACATATCCTAATCCTACTGCAGGCTGTAGTGGTACTCTAGTTCGAATACCACTATACTTTTAGTCTCGACCTGCATGGGACACCACTAAAAATGTGTCACGACCCGCACCCTAGAGTTAGGGCACGAAAATGTAACAATGCCCAGCCTACGCCGCAGTGTCGACGGTAGAACGCTGTTCTAGGTCTCAATGCATCTAACAGTATAAGACTAAACAGTTT
The DNA here is from genome assembly GCA_029216955.1 of Iris pallida. Classification (NCBI taxonomy): domain Eukaryota; kingdom Viridiplantae; phylum Streptophyta; class Magnoliopsida; order Asparagales; family Iridaceae; genus Iris; species Iris pallida. The sequence continues at coordinate 36,597 of JANAVB010029859.1, read as the reverse complement.
ACTCCCCGAATGGGGGTGACATAGAAGAATGTAAACTCAATCACATCTAAGGTAGAGCATAAAGGAAGATAGATAAAACATGAAATCGAAAAGAGATACAACAGATAGAAGTCTAAGTGTGTAAGGTACAAAATCCAAAAATACATCTCAAAACTCAAATACAGTAATCCATAAAATAAATACAACTCCAGACAACTGAGAACAGCTAACTAAACAACCTCTAATGGGTCTCCTCTAGGCTAGCAGAAAATCTCCAAGCTATCTGTAAAATTTGTCAACGTATCCTGTCAGAAAAATGAGCAAGTACAAAACACCAACAGCAGTTCCATATGAATTGACAAATACTATAAGAGACAGTAATAATGAAATACAAGACAAAAAATATAGGCGACTTGGGAACCATTCGAAAGCCGAGTTACAACCCTTAAACCAAACAAGGACCGGGGTTGTAACCCTTCTTTCGAACAGAACCTAGTCCCATCATCATGGTACAGTATAAAAGGCAGGTAGAGCATATAAGAAATAAATTATAGCATGGTGAAAGTACAGTAAGTAAAGGTGAACTGGAATGTAAGATATGACAACAACTAAATAAAAAGTGATTTGAATTATTAGGGCAAAATATGATCGGCTAGGGAATCACGGAAAGGTTATCCACTTGGCTCGACAATCACTCGGAACCTCTGAAGAGGGCCTCCGAAGAGGGTCATGCCGGCCAACCTGGATAACCGGCACGGGGTATCTGCTACACCCTATGTGAGGTGAGGGTGGCGCTAGCAAAACACGGAAATATCACACGAAGGCTTTGATCACATAACCCCTAATAATTCCCCTCTATCCTCCGAATAGTATCACGGTATCACGGATCCGGACATGGCACGTCATGACACGGGGTTCCGTAAGAGGGTAGCTAGTCCCCTTAGGAATCGGTGTCTATACAAGCACGGAACACAGAAATATCTCATACTCATATACCAAGAAAGTCCATGAATAACATCTCATGACAGGATCCGATGTATACTAGTCCGTGAACTGTCGTGTCGAGAATCAAGTAAAATACTACGACTGAATCGGATATAGTAGATATCAAGACAATGAAAACTATCAGTGAATGTACTCGCCTGTGGTCCTGAGCTGATAGGTGAACAGATGCTCAGAGTGATCACAGACCTAAAATAAGATACTGTCCGAGGAGAGGTGTCTGGCTCCTAATTAGAACAACACAAGTCACAACATATCCAGAAGGGTAATATAAAGCACTATAATGCATTCTACATGAATCTAGGTCAACTAGGCTAAAGTCAACCCTTGGTCAACTCTGGTCAACTGCACTAGTCAAACTAGGTCAAACTAGGTCATGTCCTAACCCAGCAAGTCTTACTAGGCCTAACCAAGACTATCCTAGCAAGCACACATCAATACAAGGCTATACAAGCCAACATACACCCAACTCTATATAGCATGCAATTATTCAATACTCAAATAGGCAAGAATTCACATTAGATATACACTAGATAATCTATTACTTTAAGCTATACATGTCTACATATATATACACATACATATATTGGTATTCAACATTAGTTCTATAATCATGGCATTTCAATAGCTATATAAACTTATATTACAATACAATATGCTACCATATATATAATATACATACATAGCTAAGTTAACTATATTCATAAATACTTATTTAAGAGGCTATGTGTGTGTATGTGAACATGGCAAAGGGGGAAATGAGGGTTAAATGGTCATACATAGTGTATACATATCAAAGAGTGTCAAAGTGTAAGTGAACAAAGTGTCAAGTGTGATAGTGTCAACATAGTGTAAGGGGTACATGAGGTAATATAGGATTTGTGTTAACATAGAACATTACATCTTATTAACTTGTATATTACATACATTACATCTATTATTACATTACATTCATGCTTGCATTCATTCATCATTCATTTATTCTCTTGCACTACTATATGCACCATACATTACATACTATGGAACCTACATATTAATTACAAGCCATACTTATACATGCTTACATTAGATAGGATACTTATACCTCATACATCATTTATTTAACCATTTACTCATGCTTGCATTCTCTATTTAGTTACATAATGTATATACATTAACATGGGTTAAAATCAAATAGAACATTATATTACACACAAGAGTGCACAAAATGCATATGCCGAATAGTAACTCCTACTAATAATCAATACTGTACCAATTCAGCATGAATTGAAATCTAGGATTAAAGTATGTTATAGATCTATGTGTTAGCTTTCCGAAACTTCAAACGGATCGCGTTTTCGTTTCCGAAAACTCCGGAAATCGCAAAAACACCGAGAACGTGTTTGTCTTTCGTACAGCTGACACTCAAATAATTCTCCAGAAATTTACAGAAAGAATTAGGCCTATTATATATGTTTTGGAAAGCTAACTTCAATACGCTTCTTCTAAAAAAAACGGGAGATTAAACCGAGCTTTGAGCTAGAAGTTATGGCATTTCTAAGTTAGGGCTGAAATTTAAAACGTGAATAAAAATTATGACGGATTTAAATAGTTTGAGCCAAAAGAATACACAATATATATCCTAATTATCCACAACAATAATATGAGGAACCACACTCACAAACTTGATTATATAATCATCATGAACCATTTATTGTATATAAATATAGATACACTCTCATTACAATATATATATATATATAAATCTATATATGTAACATGAACACATCCACAACACAAGGACACTCCTATGACCTCCAAATGGACACAAAATGGACACAAATGGAGATACAACCATGGGAGTCATTCCTATGGGTCCAAAATAATCCTATACGCCTGTTGGGGTGGATTAGAGGAGAGATTATACCTTCCGGAAGAGAGTTTCAAAGGAAAAGGCCTTCCGACACGACACCGACACGTAGAGATTCCAAAAGGATACGAACGAGCTCCGATTCCTCCTAAACTTGGCTAGCACCCTCTAACTATGGAGTAGAGGAGAAGAGAAGAAGATTTGGTGGAAGAAATGGTAGATTTGGAGATGAAATCAATGGAGTTGTTCTCTAGAAATTTGGGGAAGAACATGAGAGAGAAAATGGATGGATAAAATGAAATGGAAGAGATGATGACTCATCCCTTATCCCCCCTCCAAGTGGCCAGCCATTAAAGTAGTTTTGTCATATTAGGAAATGCCTAAAAGCCCCTTGCACTAATCTATTAGCTAATATATTGGTAGGGATTTAAGTCGAGGGTAGTTTGGTCATTCAAAAATCACTAATCTCAATTAATGCTAACCAAAATAATTAGTCTAACTACTAACTAAAATTAATATCATGTGGACTAAAATTAATATCATGTGGGCCATGTCTAACTAGTGTGTGGGTCCCACTAGAGTCAAACTACCCCCCGGGTCCCCGTTTCAAGTCGAATTGAGTTAAAATTCGAACCCGACTCAAATAACCCCAAAACAATATCATAAATAATAAAATAAATTTCAATCCCAAAATAATATCATAAATAATAAAATAAAATTTAAAAATATTCCAAAATGTAAAATGACAAAAATACCTATGTTTTTGAAAACTGGGGGTGACAAGAAGAAGAAGAAGGAAATTAATGGTGGAAGTTATGAGGAGAGAGAGTGGTAGGTGGTGTTATAAAGTGGGGGAGTTGTGGTGGGTTGAGGGTGTAGCATAGGGCTAGGGTGTTCCAACACATAAAATCGAACCAAATCGAACCAATCCAAATAAAATCGAGCCATGCCAAAACCCAAAATACGGAAAATACCGAAATCCCACAAGTTTAAGAAAAATAAAAATACATGCCAAAAATCCAGATACAAGTATAAATACGAAATACAAGAAATACGGGAAATGAGGGTGACAACTCTACCCACCTTAAAAGAATTCCGTCCTCGGAATTTAATCAAGGAGCTAGAGATTGCCACGACAAGCTACACTAAGCACAGGCAAGCTACACTAAGCAGTCCAATCATACAATCATACAATGCAAGCAAGAAAGGAAAAATATAAGGCAAGAAAGACATTATACCTCACGAGTCAAACAGGTAGGAATATCGCGATCGGATGTCGTCCTCACGCTTCCACGTTGACTCACCCAGAGAGTGATGACCCCAAGCAACACGGACTAATTTAATAGTCTTGTTCTTGAGTATCTTTTCCCTCTGGTCCAAAATAGACACGGGCCTCTCCTCATACGAAAGGTTGGTACCAACAACCAATTCCGAATGGTCTAGGATGTGGCTCGGGTCCGGAATATACCGTCGTAATTGGGACACATGGAATACATCATGTACCTCACTTAGCGACGGCGGAAGAGCGAGACGATAGGATACATCTCCTACTCGCTCTAGAATATCGAACGGCCCTATATACCTAGGACTAAGCTTTCCCCGCATGCCAAAGTGAATGACGCCGCGGTTAGGCGAGATCCTAAGGAATACATAGTCGCCGACAGCAAATTCTAAGGGACGCCGATGAGCATCGGCCCAATGGCGCTGGCAGTCCTGGGCAACTCGGAGGTGATCTCTGACCTTCCTGACCACTTCAACCGTCTGGGAAATCAATTCGGGTCCAAGCATCTGCCTCTCTCCGATATCGTCCCATACTAGCGGGGATCTGCACTTCCTGCCATAGAGAGCCTCGAAGGGTGCCATCTGGATACTGGCCTGATAACTGTTGTTGTACGAGAATTCTACCAGGTGCAGATGATTCTTCCATGAACCACCGAAGTCAAGGGTACAGGATCTCAACATGTCTTCAAGAGTCTTGATTGTGCGCTCTGACTGACCATCCGTCTGCGGGTGATAAGCTGAGCTGAATTGGAGATGAGTTCCCAAACTCTCTTGCAAGCTGCGCCAAAAGTGTGATGTAAATCTTGAATCCCTGTCCGAAGTGATGCTGACTGGCACACCGTGAAGCCTGACGATCTGCCTGAGGTACATCTCTGCTAACTGCGCCGTCGGCTGCCCAACTCTGAATGGAAGAAAGTGTGCCACCTTGGTAAGCATGTCCACAATTACCCAAATAGCATCTCTGTCGGGCGGAGATCTGGGCAATCTGGTCACGAAATCCATGGTTATATGTTCCCATTTCCATTCTGGGATCGGTAAGGGTTGAAGAAGTCCAGTGGGACTCTGATGTTCAGCTTTAACCTGTAATTGGCAAACCAAACACCGAGAGACAAACCGGGCTATCTCCTCTTCATGCCATTTCACCAGAAGTGCTGACGAATATCACGGTACATCTTCGTACCACCCGGATGAATAGAATACTGTGAACTGTGGGCTTCTGCCATGACTTCCTGTCTGATATCTCCACTGGGTACACAAAGACGAGTGCCGTGCCGAAGTGTATCGTCTTCATGGATACATAACTCTGGACTTCTTCCTGCTTCATACTCTGCTCTGAGTCGCTGGATCTTGGAATCTGTTGACTGCGCCACCCGGATTCTTTCAACTATGTTGGACTGAATCTGTAGACTGGCCAGCAATGCCACACTGGTAGGAAGAACCACTTTAATTCCCATCCTCTGAAGATCTGCCAATAATCCTGGTTGCGCCGTCAGGAAATAAACTCCGGCTCTCCTGCTCAATGCATCTGCTATCACGTTGGCCTTTCCGGGATGATACTGTAAATCCACATCATAATCCACCAATAACTCGAGCCATCTTCTCTGCCGCATATTAAGGTCCTTCTAGGTGAAAACATACTTCAGGCTCTTATGATCCGTAAAGATCTCCACTCTATCTCCGTACAAGTAGTGTCTCCACAACTTCAAAGCAAACACTACCGCCGCCAATTCCAAGTCGTGAGTCGGATAATTCTTCTCATGATCACGTAGTTGACGTGACGCATAAGATATTACCTTCCCATGCTGCATCAAGACACACCCCAATCCTCTGCCTAAAGCGTCGTAATAAACTGTGAATCCTCCGGTCCCATCTGGAAGGGTGAGAATGGGAGCCGTTATCAAACCTCGCTTCAACTTCTCAAATGATTCCTGACACTCTGCCGTCCAACAAACGGCACATCCTTGCGGGTCAACTGGGTCATCGGCGCTGAAATCCTTGCGAAATCTGAAACGAACTGCCGGTAGTAGCCGGCCAATCCAAGGAAGCTGCGAACCTCTGCCACCAAGCTGGGTACCGGCCATGACTCGATAGCCACAATCTTCTGGAAATCCACTTCCACTCCTCCTCGGGTAATGATGTGACCCAAGTATGAAATACGATCGAGCCAGAACTCGCATTTATTGAACTTGGCGTACAACTGATGCTCCCTAAGCGTCTGGAGGACGACTCTGAGATGCTGCTCATGCTCTGCTTCACTCTTGCTGTAGACCAGGATGTCATCTAGGAACACGATCACAAATTGATCCAAGTAAGGCATGAAAATGCGATTCATGAGGTCCATGAATACGGCCGGCGCATTAGTCGCTCTAAAGGGCATAACAAAGAACTCCCAATGTCCATACCTCGATCTGAATGCTGTCTTCGGGATGTCCTGCTCTCTGACTCTGATCTAGTGGTATCCTGACCGCAAGTCGATCTTCGAAAATACTGAAGCCCCTCGGAGCTGATCAAACAAGTCATCTATCCTCGGAAGAGGGTATCTGTTCTTGATTGTCACCGAATTCAAGGTACGATAATCAACACATAGCCTGGACGTACCATCCTTCTTTTTCACAAGAAGCATCGGGGCTCCCCAAGGCGATCCACTTGTACGGATGAATCCCTTGGTCCTCAGTTCTTCAATCATCTTGTACAAAATCTCCAACTCTGAAGGCGCCATCCTGTAGACTCGCTCTGATACTGGTGCTGTCCCGGGAATCAAGTCTACAGTGAACTCAATCTCTCGCTCCGGCGGTATCCCTGGAAGCTCCTCTGGGAAGACATCTGGAAACTCTTCAACTATCCGGGGTAACTACACTGCTGCTACTGCCATCCGCAATGCTGGGGGAGATGGCTCCACTGCGCCTCTGGAAAACGAAAACTCTGGCTCGCCGGGGATACTAAAGACAACTCTGCCAATATGGCAGTCTATCCTAGCATACTGGTTCCTCAACCAATCCATGCCTAGGACTACATCATAGTCTGCCATAGGAAACTCTATGAATCTAGCGGGAAACTCCCTACCGCTAACTACGATCCGACACAAGGAAAACACTCGATCTACTCCCACAAGACCATTACCAGTAAGTATTGAGCCTCACTGATAATGACTCAGGCTCCAATCCTATCCGTGTCACGAATCGTGCAGACATAAATGAATGCGATGCACCAGAATCAAACAATACCGAAGCTGGAAAGGAGTTGACGAGAATAGTACCTGCCACAACCTCACCTGGTGCAACTTCTTCTTCCATAGCCATCATGGCCTGACCTTGTCCTCTGGCTGCTGGTCCCCTCTGCTGGAAACCTCTCTGCCTATTCTGGGTCTGAGCTTGGGCTTGTGCATACTACTGGGGGTGCTGTTGTTGGAATGCCTGAGACTGAGGCGGCAAGGGCCTCGAAGACTGATACTGCTGCTGCTGAACTGGTGCTGGGGCCGGTCCTCTCACCGAAGAGCTAGAAGGGTTGGATGATGATAAACCACCCCTATTCGGGCAAGCCTCTATCCTATGATCTGCTGCTCCACAAGCCAGGCACAATCCCTGCGCCCTGCGACAATCTGCCACCACATGCCCTGGCTTTCCGTAATGTGAACATCCCATTGCGGAAGTCTGCTTCTGCTTCTGCTGCTGCGGGTACGTCGGGGTCGAATGCTGAACTGACATTACTGAGGCCGCCCGCCTCGGAGTTCCAATGGTCAATCCCCTAGCTGCCGGGGCTGGAGCTGGTGCATCTGACTGTGGGACGCTTCCTACCTCCGGTCCTATCCACGATCCTCTGGGAGGTGTACTCATGCCTCCTAGCTGCTCTCAAGACCGCATCGAACGTCTGGTGCTCAAACTGCTCAACCGCCAACAAGATCTCCAAATGCAGTCCCTGCTGGAACCGCTGGGCCCTATCAAACTCGGTCGCCACCAAGGTGGGGGCAAACCTACTGAGTCTAGAAAACTCCGATGCATAACTGTCGACTGTCCTGCCTCCTTGCTTCAAGTTGGTAAATCTGGTCTGCAGGTCGTACCGAGCCACAGCATCAAAGTACTTCGTCTGGAATCTCTCCCTAAACACTGCTCAAGCAATGGGTGCTACTAATCCCATGGCCTGCGCCGTCCACCAATTGCGAGCCAAGTCCAACAACTGCAGGCGTACCACCGCCACCTTCTCATTCTCGGGTGTCCTAGTTGCTTCCAGAATCACCTCGGTATCCTGAAGCCATGCATCTGCGACAATCGCATCCTCGCTGCCGTCGAAGAAAGGAGGGTTCAATCGCTTGAAACTGTTGGCCGCCTGGTTCCCTGGATGTCTGCCTCTGGTCAAAGCATCTTGAACTGTCTGGTGTAGGACGTCGCTTCGATGATCCTGGGAAGCTATCAAGGTTCTGATGAGGCCTACTAAGGTACCATCATCTGGCTCTGCGGGCTGGACGGGCCGAACTGGTGACTCTCCTCCAGTAGGTATCACTCTGGAGGCGACTCCGGAATGCTGGGCTTGATCTCCAGGTTGCTGCTGGTCCACGGGAGGTGCTCCTCCTCGCTGATCGACAGGGTCAGGTACAGTGCCGCTGAGGAAGACGACACAAGAAAACAATAAGGAAGGACCATGACAGACAACGATACAAGTACGTAATCAGGGCAAGAATTTTAGGGATTTGAAAATACGGGCGGAGATCAAGGGCGAACACTGATTGAGACATCTATCTGGTAAACCCCCACATATCTTGATTGACAAGACCTGCATGGGCCACCACTTAAACCATGTCACGCCCCAGAACCAGAATACTGGAGAGCGGGGGCAGACATAGCCAGCTACGTATATTGAAATGAAAACCACCTCGATATACGGTCACGGCTGTCTAGATATGTGAGGGTTTTCTACAAGCCAACAGTCTCTTATGGTCATGAACAAGCCTAGTGTCTCAATCACCACAAGTAAGTAAAGTCGCAAGATGTATGATCATTAAATATACAATAATAAGGCGTCCCAAATATTACATATTCAGCTGATCATGAAGCTAGTCGTTACAAAATGTTAGGACTAGTAAGAGTTTAGTCATACATGATCAACCCTAGGATTTGTCAATCATGTTTACAGCCCGTAGGCAGACAGTAAGTAAAAGTGCTTCGAGCTAACAGGTGCTCGTCGGCTAAACGCCTCAAAAGAATAACTTTTACAATAGAGTAAGCGAAACAAAATAGAAAACCTACTCTTGGCCCGGATTCCGTCTAGTGTTCACCATTGGGCTGGAAGCTTGGTAGATCCTCGGGAGCTGCTCCGAAATCTGGCTACACAAAATCAGCTGGGTCAACCCCAGAAAGAGCAAGTGCCATAAGGGGGCCACGAAATAAGAACAAAAGCCAGCAATCAGCACAAAAATCTAATATTAAAACTAAAATTACGAAAACATGTCAGGATGATATACGACGAGATAACCATGGAACTATTCCGATAGCCAGGTTACAACCCGTAAACCAAACAAGGACCGGGGTTGTAACCCTTCATCTGAACAGAGCTTGGTTTCCTACCATTTATCGGCAAGATAAGTAATGTAAGTAATCAAGACAGGAAGCAATCTTGCATGGGATCAAGACATGACTAGACTGGTTATACCTCATTCAATCAATCACGTCCAAGCAGATCCTACGGCTTACTACTTTAACTAACTAGGGTTATCACAGACCTAATTACTAACAAGATGCAGTGAGATTGTTCCACAGCCACAAGCCCTGCAGACCATCCAGGCTACCCAGGTCAAAAATTAGGGGTTGAATTCAGGTGGGTACATTGTCCAGGAGACAAATGTACCCTTAGGTGACTTAGAGGGTGCAACACGCGACGGTGTGCTGGAAATGTGCCCTACTCGACGGCAGGCTACAGATCCCAAGAGCGCCCAGGTAACGAGATTGCCTGTAGCTGTGTCATCTCTTCATGACTACTGTGTTATTCTAGTTATTAACCTTAATCCATTTTAGTAAGTACTCCTGACCGTGGTACTCAGGAGTCCCATCCTAGACATGATGCACGACAAGACAAGTGGATTTAACAAGCAAGCAAGAAGACTACCCACGGTGTCAAGGCAAGTCAAGTAACAGCATTAAAATAAATCATGTCAGGGTACTTGTCAGGAGTGCGCCACGACGGGCCACTATTATGTCAGGTCGGTCATGTCAGGAGTGCACCACTACGGGTCACTGTCGTGTTATGCTAGTTCCTTGTCATACCATGCCATGTATAATAGTCATTCCAAATATATTAAGTAAAATCAAGTTCATGACAAAAGACGTAAGGATATAAAATGGGCGTAAAATATCTAATAAAATATCAATATACAGGGCTATAGAAGAGCCAAGCTTAAAGAAATAAGACCAAAACTCCAAGAGCCAATGGGTTAAGCAAGGGTCAGGGGAGCAGCGTACGAAAAGTCACACACGCTGAAAGAGCTGCGTACGTGAAAAGTCACGCACGCCAGAGAGCAGCGTGGGTGAAAAGTCACGCACGCTACAGAGAGCAGTGTACGTGAAAGTCACGCACACTCAAAGGAGCAGTGTACGTGAAAAGTCACACACACTCAAGGGAGCAGTGTACATGAAAAGTCACGCACACTCAAGGGAGCAGTGTACGTGAAAAGTCACGCACACTCAAGGAGCAGCGTAGGTGAAAAGTCACGCACGCTCAAGGAGACACGCTTCCAACAGGAAGCGTACCCAAGTCTGCGTACGCACGCTAAAGAGCGCGCGCAGCTCAGTGTGCGTAAGCTAAACAACTCTGCACACTGCTCACTGTCTTCTCCAAACAGCAAGAACACCATGGATGAACCCAAGGCTTCAAAGCATCATAACTTGGCCATCCGAACTCCAAATCCGGATTTCCAAAGCTCCAACTTGGATGAAACTGAATGCTCTTCCACATAGAAGCATCAAAAACCCATAAAATCCAACCGAAGTAGATCAAACCATGCAAAAATTTGAAAATAGCTAAACCTAGATCTAGAACAAAGGAAGCTCCAAATTACAAAATAGCAAGTCCTAATGTTGATCACCATGTCCTAATCTAGCAAATGAACCAAGAAAATAGGGCTCTCATGAAGTGTCAAGGTGCACTTGCCTAGGGTTGGGAGTGTTGTGGAGGAAGAAGAAGAAGAAGAAGAAAATTAATGGTGGAAGTTATGAGGAGAGAGAGTGGTAGGTGGTGTTATAAAGTGGGGGAGTTGTGGTGGGTTGAGGGTGTAGCATAGGGCTAGGGTGTTCCAACACATAAAACCGAACCAAACCGAATCAATCCAAATAAAATCGAGCCATGCCAAAACCCAAAATACGGGAAATACCGAAATCCGACAAGTTTGAGAAAAATAAAAATACATGCCAAAAATCTAGATACAAGTATAAATACAAAATACGGGAAATACGGAAAATGAGGGTGACAATCACGAACGCCGTCGAACTAGCTGGCGCGTCCTTCCTGGTTCGCGGGACCTGCAAAGAACGAGGATCAGCACGAACACATGTACTGGCGAATGGCTAATTAAATCCAAGCTCTACATTTGATTCAAGAAGTTTTGTAAACATGTTAGTTAGCTATTTTAATGATCTTTCTAACCATCATGTTCGATTTGCATGTTAACATATTTTGAGGCAAGCATATAAAATTGTATAACATTAAGCAACTATCACATTTATCCCGTGTCCCATGCACTTGTTAAGCAGTAAAAAAGGGGTGTGAAGGCCACTGGCAATGTCAAGCCATCGCGGACTATAGCTGGGTTAGACGGCGACCCTTTTGCGTCGGGTAGCGAGCCCTGTACGAAAGTTTTCGCCTAACTCGCGCCGATGAAGGGCTGGCGCTTGCTATAAACACGTTCCTCCCGGGCCGAATCGGTCCCTTGGCCTAGGTAACCGTTCGAGGAAACTATACCTTGTCGACAAGTTGTACAATGACCGTTTTGCTTACTTAGCCGTATCATTGCGATAAACGTTAATCGATTCATTCATTGCTTTGCATAGGCTAAGTGGATTTACATAAGGAACATGTATTCTATTTCCAATACAGGCAGTTGATAACAATTGTTTCGTGAAGAATCGTGCTACGATTTCTTTGATTCTACACTATTATGACAAGCATTTATTTTACTTCACATGTTGAGTTTTGAAGTAGAAGGACGAGGTGAAGGAGGTCAGCCACTCGCCTTAGCCTTGCTTCAAGCGAGCGACCGGTTGGTTGCGCTAACGTCGCCTACGCGATCATCTGCAATTGCATAAGCAACTGATTAGAACACTGTATAATTCAAGAAATTTCGATATGAATGCGAAGCTCGAAAACGCAAGTCTCGAAAACTCATTCGAAAAACATTCACGAAAACACATTCATGAAAACCAAAGCCAAAGCCAAATCAAGTGCGGTATGAAAATCAGAGCAATGGGAGGTCTCTCCCGACTCAACCGCAGAGCCAATCCTCGAGGCGCAACCCGCTGAATATGGGACTTGGTTCCGAAGAAGCCATTCCATAACATGGATTAATTTAACCGTTCCCGTTTGATCGACCCGGCCGATTTCGACCTATCGGTCCCGACCGAATCGATAGTGACAATGTTCCTTTCTCGCGCACCCCGTGGACGAAAATGGGGTACGATGTAGGGACGGGGCACTACAATTATGCAAACCGCTCGGTAAGATTTTAACCTGGACGGCCTCCGATAAGCTTCTAAACGGCCAAGACACGGTTTTCTTCCCGTGACTCACAGCCCTAAGGATACGATGTGTCCTCTGTATATCAAACAACATATAAAAACATAAAAAATATTAAATACATATAGATATCATACACTAAACTGGTAGCTTACAAAATTAATGTACATACCGGGTTCTTCCATATTGCATATGCAATATGGTTCTCAAAAGAAGCCAACATTGAGCAACCTGGCGGACGGACATGCGGCTCAGAAGGACCGGACTCCTCAGATGGAGCAGAACAACCTTGACGTGGCGGACGGACATGCGACTTAGAAGGACCGGCCTCCTCAGATGGAGCAGAACCACCTTGACGTGGTGGTAGGAGTTGGCTAATTGGCACGTCGTCGTCATCACTGGAAGAAGAGAAGGAGTACGAGCTCGTTGCTTTGACCGAGCTTGTGGTCTCGGTGGCGGTCTCCGTGTCCCAAACCGACCTTGGCGTGCCGGTTCAGAAATTGTAATCGGACGCTCAAGAGGACGTTCCGCGCGTTCCTTCCGCTTTGACGCGGTAGGTCGTATTCTTTTTGGTGCGTCCGGAGGACTGTTACCCCTATAGAACAATGGATTGTGCGACCGTACAGTTAATAAATAATGCAAACTAAAATAGAACTGTTACCCCCTATCCTCCACCTCCAGACCACAACTAAAACTGAGTACAGTAGGACTGCCTGGCATGTGGCAGTCCAATTACAAACAAGGACTGCCACAGTCCTGGCAGTCCTCTATTAAAAAGGACTGCCAGGACTCTGGCAGTCCTTGTTTACATGTGGACTGCCACATGCTTGGTGTCACGCCTCGCTCCCGTAGGAGCGATCGTCCTCGCTAAGGCGTGATACTGCACGAGCCTAGATTGCGCTCGTGCAAGACGGATTCCATAACGGCCGATTCCAGCGGCTGCGACGGGGTCGTCGCACAGAAGTCCCGAGCAGAGACATTGAATAATAGCAGCAAAAATTTAGAACAAACACAAGTTATTCAAAATAAGCTCTTTATTGATATTGAAACATAGATTACAATGGGGCGTAAGGCTAATATTACAAGTCTCTCAAGCTCACTCATCTCACATTACAAGTCACTCAGCTCTCTTTCATCTCTCAATTACAAGTCTTGAGCCAGCGGAAGCTTCGGAAGGTGACGTCCATACATTATGTCCCGTATAAGTCTTTACTTCATGCGGCCGCACGCTTCCGCTGCGCCAAGGAACTCCGTGCCTCGACACATCCAAGCGAGCCCCGTGCCACGAGCTTCTACCTGTGCCTGTACATGAAAACTATGTGGGTGTTAGTACTCAACTGTACTGGTGGAATGAGCTCCTCGCCCACCCATACAAACCCAACACGTTTGATTTACTTTGTGCAACATAGTCACTTCTTATCAATTGTCTTTCTAGTCTTGCCTTAGGATCAGTTTTAGGACCGACGTCTTGGCCTATTCTGTACCTCTAGACTATTCCGTGCTTGTAACAACAATGTTGACTCAACAACGTTAGCCTATCAAGTCGTGCTTGCCTTCCGGCCAAAATCAGAGACGCAACTATGCGATGAGGCTCCATTTCCGTGTGATCGTGCTTCAAACCTTTGCTGAGGCCGTGCCTCGCAACTCAAATCATAAGACTCAATCATATCGCCGCCTCGCGGCCCTTGATACTTTGACCACCAACTGACCCAATAAAGACTTGTGGGCTAAGTGCCACTCGACCGACTTTGCCTTGCGACGTTTCCTGACTTAAACTCAAGACAACTCAAACCCACTTATGCAACTTATATGCCGACAACTTAGAACTCGACACCACATCTCGTGCCAAAGCACGTCGCCTATGTTTTTGCCACATCTTAGGACCAAACATTGTATTCCAACCATACACACATTCAAGGCACACACGCGGATTGCCGCCCGTGTCGACCCATCTATATGAATTGGTCACTAACATCACAAGCTATCCTGGACTATAGCCTTGCCATTCAGCGACCCTTTCAGCGCAAGTAGCTAGCCCCGCTGAAAGTTCCCGAATGACCCGAGCGGTTCGTCCAGCTACGCTATACCGTGTTTCCCTCCGGAACGCCGCGGTCCCATGGCGCCCAGGATTATCGCACATGAAAACTCCTCCTTGTCAACAAGTTGTCCAATGACCATGCATGCAAGACTCGACACAAACTGACGTCTCACACAGTCATTCCTCTTCCAATGTTACTATCTCTTTCAAAACCAATATCAAACATTCTATCATTTGAGACCCCTCGACGACCCACGGTCGCGAGCATTCTTTCTATCATTTGAAAACCCCTCGACGATCCACGGTCGCGAGCATTCTTTCCATGTTACCATATCATTTCATTCAACTCAATGCCTATTCGATAGTCCTTTCTCCAAAATTCACTCAATCAACCGTAGTTCATGCCTTAAACACTAAGTCCGTGCACCGTGCCCCAAACCGACTCGTGTTCTACGCAACGCTATCGTCCAAGTCATACTTTATATGACGGACCTTGGGATCGTGTGACTATTTAACCTGACAACCGCAGAATGAGCGGGACGGTACTTGGAATAACTTAGGCCGACTGACATAACTTTGCCTAACTTGCTCAAGCCTACAACTTAACGAGCAAAGGCCGCGTCAAGCCTTGCCTCGATGGAACGTGCCGCGTACGCGTTCAACTTTGAACGACCAAGTCATTTGGGTGCCTAGACTTATGGCACAAGCTGTGCAACGCAACTTAACTCATGGAACAAGCCAAGGCTATGCCAAGCCTTGGACGACAGGACCGTGCATGCTTTATGAAGCATTCATGCGGGCGACGCCTATGACTTAGGCTATGTTCATAACTTCGCCGACTCAACCAACTTTCCTTCTCCCAAGCCACGTGACGAAGGAATGAGTGTCATTTTCAAAGCACGCCGTGCACCAACTCTAAGCCGACCGTTGGACCATTCCATATTCTAACTCAATTTGACCCGTCGAGATTATTTCCTTTAGCAATGTGGATTCGTCTCTTTATTATCAAGCCTACTTGTGCAAGTTGAAATATGCGATTTATTATGTGAAGGCTAAGATGAGACAAGTTCACCGAAACTACCCCCACCTGAGCGAGCGATCGCCTCGACCGAGCGACGTCTCCGAGCAGCCGTTGCAAGGCTAAGTTTGAATGCCGTTAGCGTTCCGATTTCTCCGATTGACTGAGCGGGATGGGGCATTACACTTGGCAGTCCTACTGTACTCAGGGCCAACAGACGAACGACTCGCTAGTTTGTCGTTTTCTAGGGTTAGGGTTTGAAGAAAAATTGTGGGTTTGTCGTGTTCGAAAATGCCATTCATAAACCCTAAAGACATTCTAAACCTAAATTATCAAAAGTTTTTAGAGAATTAAAACTATTCTATGGTTTCGAATAGAATGTAGAAAATTATAGAAGAAATTAGGGAAGAACATACCTATAATCCGTTTTCTTCGACTTGCGTGTCATTTCGTCGAATGTAGGAGTGTTCTTGAAAAAATTTGGTGGAGGAATTAGGATTAGAGTGGTGGAGGAGAAGAGACTAGGGTTTGGGAGAGGGAGAGAGAGCTCTTTTTTTTCTTTTGGAGGAGAGAAAGGCAAATGAGGTTTGGGAAGGAAATGAGAGTTTGGGGGGTTGGGCTGCCCCCTAGCAAAATGTGGGCTGCCCCCTAGTAAAATCTTTACTTTTTGGGATGCCCCTAGTAGAAGTTGTGGTGCCCCTAAAAAAAACAAAATAAAAAATTCGAGACAAATAACCAATTTTCAATCTGATTATCTTCATTAAGATTAGTAGCCAACTTTATGTTCCACTACTCCATCATAAATTCTAACCACAAGGAAAAGCCAGTTATTTTTAGCCCATTTCTTTCCATTTTCCTATTTATACTATAAAGATGATCTTAATTTTATCATTAAACTCATCTTGTAAAGTCCATACTTTTTCAAATATAAGTTGTTCATGCCTTGTGTATTGAAGACAGTAACATGATTATTTTCAACAAAGAAAAAGAAAAGAAAAAAGAAGAAGACGACAGTAACATGATAGGTACATGATCAGAAGCAACATAAATAAAACCTTTAGTACAAGGGCACAAAGAGTCTAAATCAACCGAAACCAGAAACCTATTTAAATTTTGCCATAACTGACAATGGAGCCCCTTAAACAATTTTTTCTTCCATAAATACAGTATCACACTGTTGAATCCACAAATCTATACTATTATATAATCCATATACTATTATATAATCCAAATACCAGAAATATTTGGATGATATAGATTATTAGATAGCTAGGTAGTTAAATTATATTTATCTAAGGATAATAATGTCATTTATACTCACTTATTTAAAATTTAAAATTTACCGTATCTATTCTTCTATTTTATGATGCACGTCTATCTCATATTTATTCTCTTCCGCTATTTTCATAACTACCCGACGCACGACCTCATATTTCTTTCCCTTTCTCTATTTTCATAATCATCATATTAACAAAAAAATGCTTTCTTCTCCAATATATTTTTTCTGGAGCGTAGTTATCTTCCTTTTTCTTTCAACATTAAAAATTAATTCTATAACTTTTAATCTTTCAGGGAAAGCAATGCAGTGTCGAACGAAACAGTTCTCAAGTACGGTCAGTGAACATGCTAATTTTTTTTTTCTAATCAATTTATAGTAGTTCATGCAATTTTTTTTTTAAATACTTGCAATACTTTTGGCGTATGATCCGTCTTCGATTTTTTCTGATGATTTCTTCTGAGTTAGGTCCCCCATGCTGAAATACTTGCAATACTTTTGGCGTATGATCCGTCTTCGATTTCTTCTGAGTTAGGTCCCCCATGCTGGCAAGCCACTCTATTCATCTTCTTTGCAACTTTTCGTATATTTTGGTGTATAAAATTTATTTGTGCGTATAGGGAAGCGGAGGAAATAAAATATACAGAAAAAAAAAAAAAGAGATAAGACATTGTCACGAATCACAGAGCTCAGAAAGGTATGAAAAATATAATCTTTAATATACTAAGTTCCTTTTTCAATAAAAATGTGTCATTTTTTAAATTATAATGCTAACTTAGATTCATGGCCAAATTCTTTCATGCATTGTCAGTGTTTAATTGGTTGCATATTACCTCTTAGCAATCAAAATATAAATGTATCTTGATTAAAAATAAATGTTCCTTCAAGTTGTATAACTCAAAAATGTCAAATATCAAGTTGTATAACTTAAAATATATGTCAAATATTTTTGTGGGTAGTAATAGAATGATTGTGAATATTAAGTCATTGGTACTTAGAAATATACTTCCAACTCAGATTTAAAATGAATGGAAATTGGTAGCATATGTCGTCCTATTTGTTTTATATTGGTCAACCATAGGACTTTTGTAGATTGTCTAAACAAATAGAAATATAAAACTATTATAAAATAGAAAAATATTATAAATAAGCTATTTTTCCTCTCATCTATTGTTACTATCTAATAGTTCTTTCTCTATTTTTAATTATAAGACGCAGATATACAGATAATTTTAGATTACATCGATTTAAATTAGAATAGATTAAAAAATTTGTTATCTTTTAAATTGTAGATAAGATTAATTCAAATGCTATATTTAATTACTTTAAAGTAGTAACTTTGAATGAAATAAGATTTTAAAATATAGATTTTACTGGAATAAAAATTTTAATCCTTAATTTAATTACATAATACAACTAAAATAATTCACAAACAATATAAAGATTTGTGTCATGTTGGGAGACATTGGAAACTAAAAAAATGCAACGTTCAACCAAACATAAATATAAAAAAAAAAAAAATTGACCCAACAGAATCTTAAGTAATAGATAATTTTTAGATAACAGATGAAATAATAAAGTAGATTAGAATAATTTAAATTTTAATTAGATTAAATATAAAAAATTAAATTGTAATAGTAGATTAAATTTTAAATAGCTAATTAAATGTTGATTGTGCATTAGAAAAATTACTTTCATAGGTTAAGTTACAATTTTATCTAACTTGCCTTAGATTATGTTTAAATTAAATTTTAGGTAATAAATTTTAGTCACCTTAAACTTAAATTAAAATTTTTTAGATTCTTGACTATGAAATAAAATTTATGTTAGGATAAAAATGTCTTTTAGGATCCACTATCTTTAAAAATTAAAGCGAAACATATTCCTATTCTTTATGATGCACTATTTTTTCCCTCTTTTTTAACTTAACCAAACAAAAAAATAAATTAAACCATGAGTTTCGGTAACATTTTCCGATCTTTTAGGATGCACTACTTTTTTCCTCTTTTAACTTAAACCAAACAAAAAAAACTTTAAACCATGAGCTTCCGCAACCTTCTTCAGAAGAAAAATATATATTAAAATATCATATAGTTTAACGTTAAATGCTCGGCCGCTCCTTCATTATTATCCAATGGCTTATAGTTTTATTAAACATATCTATCTCAATTAAACCAATGCCTTTATACCAACCAAATCTGGACCAAACCAATGACATAATTTTTTTTTTTTTGTTGAAGTACATTTACAAAATTATCATGATATATGTTTAAATGTTCTTAAAACTATTTAAACTTAGTCTCTTAAAGTTTCAAGTTTATTCATATTATATTAAGTAATAGATAATTTTTTAGATAATAGGTGAAATGATAAATTAGATTAAATTAACATAAATTCTAATTGGTTAAATTTAAACTTATATGATGGGTTAAATTATAATAGAAGATTAAATTTAAATAGCTAATTAAATGTTAACTATGCGTTAGATAAAATTAAGTGAAAGCTTACCTAACTTACGTTACATTAGGTTTAAACTAAAATATTGATTAGAATTTTTTTTAAAATAAATTAAATTTAAATATTTTTTTATATTATTAGCTATGAAATAATATTTATGACGGGATAAAAATATATTTTAGGATGTAATATCTTTAAAAAATGTTAAATTAGCATAACATATTTCTATCTTTTAGGATATACTATTTTTTCTCTCTTTATTAAAAATAGATGGTATCAATATTTCTAGATACAAATATCCTATTGAAGATAATAAATATAATAAATTTTTAAATAAGTTTGGTTGTATGTTAGCTTTGTTACATAAAATGATATCAATATTTGTAAAACGCATTGCACACGCATCGCGTGTGCCACGGCACTAGTATTATATAATTATAACTTAAAATACTCAAATTCTTTTACTTCTCCCACGAGAGATGCATCCATTGATCTTAAAGAGTTTTCAGTTAGTACAGAATAAACGGAACCTAAATCCATCCTATCACTTATGTGTGTTTAGATTAGATAATTGTTTTGTTAACCATATAAAGTTTTCACTAAGACAAGAAAATCCCTTCATATATATATATATATATATATATATATATATATATATATATATATATATATATATATATTCTCATATGTATTTTCAAAATAAAAATATAAATGTTCACACAGAACATATAAGCTATAGAAAATTACAGCATAAGAGTAAAGCTTGAAAAATAGCAGACAAATAATGAAAACGTACTTAATAAAAAAGTTTGGATTAAATTCCTCTTTAATCTCCCAAATTCTGCTAAAAACTCCCAAACCAGTCATAAACACTTCTCCAACAAAATAAACGAGAAAAAAAAAAAAATACCCTTAGCAAGGGCGTCCCATGCGCCACAAACATTCTTACTAAGGGTGTTTATGTGGTTGTTTTTATTTTTTAATAGTAGAAACATACTTAGTAAAATCTCTAGACCCATAACATTTACTATTATTATTATTTTGTATTTTAATATTTTTAACTAACACCCTTAATAAGGGTGTTTCTTTTGTTTTTTATAAATTTTTTTTTTGGATGTAACACCCTTAGCAATGACGTTTTTGTATTTTGTATTTTGTTTTTTTTTCTATTAGAACAAATGAAAGGCCTTAGTAAGACCCTATTGTATAAAAAAAATTAAAGACAAAAGAATTAAAACATACTAGCATATGTGCACATGACTTGCACGTATTTTAACATTTCTTAATTAGTTTAGGAAGACTCTTTAGGAATACCAAAGGATAGTCTTCCTAATTACTAAGTTGTCCTTATTAAAATTAATGAACTATTTTTAATTAGTATAAGTATGTAAGGGTATTTTCGGAATTCAAAAGTTTCACCATCTAAGTTTTTCTATTATATAGTAGAATAGATTAATGAACTACTTTTAATTAGTATAAGTATGTAAGGGTATTTTCGGAATTCAAAAGTTTCACCATCTAAGTTTTCCTATTATATAGTAGAATAGATTAATGAACTACTTTTAATTAGTATAAGTATGTAAGGGTTATTTTCGGAATTCAAAAGTTTCACCATCTAAATTTTTCTATTATATAGTAGAATAGATATAGTAGAATAGATTATTTGTTTTTTTAATTTTCTTAGTCGTTTTTAATATAACATCCTTAGCAAGGGAGTTGATGTTTTTTTAAATTTTTTTTTCCTATTAAACTAAATAAAATGTCCTTAGCAAGACCTAGCCTCGATAGAAAATTTAAAAGACAAAGAATAAAAAAAAAAATACGTCTTTAGTATGATATTCCATACACCAAAAATATCTTTAGTAAGAATGTAACTGTTATTTTTTAATATTTTGTAATAATATAAATGTCATGAGTCTGATATTTTGAGCACACAAAAAATTTCTTGCTAAGAGCATCATTAGTAGTTGGGACTCTCCAATGCCAATTTGGAGCCCAAAATTTCAAAAAAAAGGTAAATGTAGAATGGGTTGGGTTTGTATGAGAATAGTAGGAAATGATAAAATGAGCTCCGGTCCCAAAACTTGTGTGGTCAAAAATTAATGTAGGAAAAAAATAATATAAATTTTAGAATCTAGAAAGTTGGGCTCCAAATTGGAACTTACTATTCTACAAAACGAGTTTCTACAATCTAGAATTTAGAAATTGGGAGGCCCAACCCTTAGCACCCATGGATGGGTTGGGACCGAAATTGTAGAAATTGGGACTAGGGATGAGACTTGTTATTCTACAAAATGAGCTCCAACATTCTAAATCTAGAATCTAGAAAATCGGATCCAACCCTATTGTCTTGTTTTGTGTTGTGAATCCTATGTGGCATGGGACACAAGACAATGTTTTGTATAGGTGGCAAAAATATATTCACAAATGACAATGAGTTTAAAAGGTCATCTCCAATGCAAAAGTATTGAGAAGACAATACAATTAATTTTTTACAACTTCCAAGACAACTTTTACTCTTCTACTTCTTTTTATAAATATTTTTATTCACAAATGATGATGTGGACACAAAAACATTGTGAAGTGCATTGTCTAGATCTAGACAACCAACTTCACATTGTCTTTGCCATGTCATTGCCATGTCAACTCCACATTTTTTTCACATTTGCATTGGAGAAGTACTTTTGGAAAAAATGGTTGTCATTCCTATGTGGCATCCATTTTTTCAAACTCACAATAGGGTTGGAGATGCTCTAAGGGCTATTCTTTGTTTTAGTTTGCCAAACTTTATTTTTCTGTTGTAATTTTATAACCTCTATATATTTGTGATTTTTTTTGAAATAAAAAGTTCAATTTTGGATCTCTAACAAAAAACACAAAAAGTACAGTATTTTTCTCTCAGGGCCACTAATCCTGGTCGCATATTTTTTCTGGTGAAAATACCATCCCCATTCCCAAAAGAGCACGAGAGAAGGTGACGAAAGAGGAAAATATCTATCAGTGAGAAAGTTCCCAAACCACGCAGCCAACCGAGCGGCTCCCCCACCGCCACGTCACCCTCCCGCTGACGTGACACCCCACCACCACCCCCCAAAGATATTTCCACCCACTCAGAAAAAAAACCCTCCTCCGCTCCTCCACTTCTTCTTCTCTCTCTCTCTCTCCCCGCCATCCCGATCATGGCGGAGCCCCCGTCGACGAAGGGAAAGGCGCCACGTGTCCCCTCCGACCAGCGCGCCGCCGATCATCCTCAATCCACCGCCGGACGACCGGCGTCGCTGATCCGGTGGGAGCGCTTCCTCCCGAGGCGGTCCCTCCGCGTCCTCCTCGTCGAGCACGACGACTCGACGCGCCACGTCGTCGCCGCTCTCCTCCGGAATTGCAACTATCACGGTGAGTAGCGGCTTTCCTTTTTTGCAATTCTTTTAGTTTCTTTTGCGGTTAGGTCCTTGAAGTTTTGTGAGGAATTTGCTGCAGTGGCGGGAGTGGCGGACGGGATGAAGGCGTGGGAGGTGATGACGGAGAGGAGGTACTGCTTCGATCTGGTGCTGACCGAGGTCGCCACGCCGTCGCTCTCCGGGATCGGCCTGCTCACAAGGATCGTCGCCACCGAGGAGTGCAAGAACATCCCTGTTATCAGTAAGAACCCCATCTTCCAATAATTTCATAGGAATTTTGGGATAGCTTTATATGTATATGAAGATATTATTATTATTATTATTATTATTATTATTAGCTGCTGCTGTTGTTATTAATCACCTGTATAGAAGGATTGGGACTTGTTTGGATGCAAGGAACTGGAGTATCATGTACTTTCAATTTTTCTACGGTTACTTTATTTGATTTAAAGAATATTTTGTGCATGTTTTGGGAAATAAATCCGAATTTCTAGTTTTGTATAGAGAAGTTGGGAATTGGAAATTTAAGTGGGATAGGAATTGTTAGATAACGAAGGACCAAATGAACGTAGTTTAGGCTAATTTCTGGATCAGGGATTCCTAAAAGTCTAATCAAATACATAGTATTCATTAGATTCAAAGAATATTTGTGAACAAACTTTAGGCTAATTTATGGAATTGATATAGGTAGTTCCAAATTCCTGCAATTAGACAAGACGTGAATAAAACCAGCTGGTAGAAGTTTAAAACTTCAGATGGACACCAACATAGGACTCCGATTTTAGAGAAAACCAAATCTTCGTTCCAAATAGGGAGTCACTTCTTATTTAAACTATAGTAAGTAAAATTACATAATCAGCCCAGAAATCCTAAAATAAAACTGAATAAATTGTGATTTCAACAGATAGGCGGACTGTTTGGTCAACCATACCCCATGTGTTCCATTAATGACATTTAACGAAACAAAGACCCAAGCACAAGCTACTTCTGAAAAAACAAAATATAAATTATACAAGATATAAACTCTAGAATAAGATCGGAATGAAATGCTAGCAACCAAAGAGTTAATATTTGATAAGTCCAACTGCCACAACCATCATCTCCAAGTCTTCTATCAAAACAGGATTGGCTATGGAACATAATGAAATTCCATAAAGAGATTGAGGAAGCTTTTATTACCAACTGTCAATTTGATATCAATCCTCTATGTTGGTGCCAAATGCGTAGAGAAGTAGTAATGAACATGAGAGGGTCATGCCATGAAACCTAGACGGCTAGTTGACAGATAGGTTTATCTGCTTGCTATGGTTAGAACTAAATGAATACAAAAAGCCACTCGGCTTCCACAACCATCAAAAGAGGAGTCAAACTTTCCAAACCAAAAGTTGCTCGTGAAGAGACTAGAACATTTAGGATTGAAGGAACTTTTTTCAATCGCACAATTCAAGTGTTCCTAATTAAATAGTTTTTAAATACTTGAGATATGAAAGGTAATTGATATTAATCATTATTTAGAATTGGACTTTAATTTGGGAAGAAATTTATATATGAGAATGAATTGTTATTAATCGTTATGTAGAAGGAGAATGGAATCATTATGTATATGCTGACACCTCCTCCAATCCCCAAAAGAATGCAACTAGGAAGAAAATGGTACTTTTAATATAATTTATTAATTTTATCTGCCATTCGGTACACCAGGGTAAGTGTTCCGAAAAGGGTTTCTTTAGAGTGACTTATAAACTAAATAACAGTCTACCTTTATTTGTCTTTGTCGTACAACGAACTATGAAATAATTTAGAGACGTCCATTGACCATTCCTTCCCTTTTAATGATTAAGGTTGCACACCCTGAATTTTGCTCGAATGAAGTAGAACCTCTGAAACTAACTATAACCATAATGTGCAGAGTTTCCCTCCCTTTCTGTCTTCTTTTGCCACATGTAGATTGTTTGATATTGTTTTCTTTTCTTGCAGTGATGTCTACCCATGACTCAGTTAATGTAGTACTCAAATGCATGTTAAAGGGCGCCGTAGATTTCCTTGTGAAACCGGTTAGAAAGAATGAGCTACGGAATTTATGGCAGCATGTTTGGAGGAGACATTGTGTATGTCATTCACTCATTAACTTGTCAGAAAAATTGTCTATCATACTTGTTTGACAGATAATGTGGCTGTTACTTCGTATCTTGTTCTCTTAACGCTTCAACTAGTAAAACTTAATGAACAATACCTTTTTTTGCAGTCAAGCAGCTATGCTAGTGCCTCTGACAACAATACTGCTAGCAATCAAATTAGCGTGGATGCTGGTGACCAGACCAAGACTGGGGAAAACAATGATGTACCAAGTAATTTTCAGGTAAGCCTATTGCAATAATTGCCGAACCTTTTCCAGGACTTTTTTAACAACTTGTAGAGCTATCAAATAAAGAGAGAATATGGACTAGTGTGATAGCTTCTGAAGATTAGAGTATTTCTAACTTCCTTTTCATATGATTGTTACATAATTTGGGTTGATGGGAACAGAGTTCAGGTACTAAGCCTGATAGAGACATTGAAAGTGCTCAGCAGCAAACAGAACCTCCTCCGGACGAACATTGGAGGTGCACCATGAAAGGAGGAGCCACTTTAGACCAGCACGATAGTGATGTTGCAAATTTGGCTAGTGCGTCAAAGATTGATTATGGAGGGGAAACCAGGGGCTGTAAGTTGTATTTTAGTTTGATACCTCTATCAAACTAATAACCTACACCATTCAAATTTACTAGTTGCTCTTGCAGATAAACCAGTTGGTGTTGCAGTGGATGTAACTTTACCTATTCAAGAGGCTTCTAAAGCTGAGAAAAGTCCAGGGAACCATTCTTACGATATTTCTCCATCTAGGGAGGAGAATCTGGATGTTGTGAGATACTCAAAAGGTGACAATGATAATCATAAATCGATTTGTCAGAATAATGCTTCTAATGGACTAGTTCAAAAAAAGGTAGTCTTTGTGGAGCCAATCTCAGACGGACAATACAGTTCAACTGTTCTGAAAAAGGATGCTTTGGTGCAAGATGGATTATGCAACACTACAAAGTTTTATCATGTAGGGGATACCTCTAATGCTGGCACCTCGCCTTTATGGGAGCTTTCTTTGAGAAGACCACAAACCAATGTCTGTGTAGACCCAGAGTTAAAAGAAAATCATGTGTTAAAGCATTCTAATGCCTCTGCCTTTTCAAGGTAAATAGTTCCTTCTATCTTCTATGTTGTTACATGCTGAAAATTTTGTCTCTACATTTTGGTTTGAGTAACATCACTAGGGAGGTTATCTTGGAATTAACGTCTAAGGACCCTAACCATGCCTATACTTATCTGTGCCCAGCCCCTTGATGATAGACATATATGAGCTTTTCCAAGATTTGTTTTTAAAAAATTACTGTTGGGTCGCTTGGGACAAAACTAATATGTATTAAAATGTTGAGTTCCTAAGTTAGGAAGTTGCAATTCTGAAAATTAAAATGGATTGTCATGCTCCTATTAAAATGAGACATGCTAGCTACTACACTTTTTATATGTAGTTTACCAGGTTCTCTATTTTCTTTTTAAACCTTAAACTACCCCTAATTCTTTATATTTCATGTTACCAGAATAAGATATTGCCTAACATATGCTGCATAAAGTGATTACTTTAAGTGCATATGCAAATTGTTCGTAGGAGTTTCTCCCAATAAGTTACTTAATTAGGTTATAAAAACAACATTAGCCCATGTATATTTTTATATCTATTACTGCAAAAAGAGGGTTTATGCTGGTATTATATGTCGAGAACATTCTTGTAAGGATTCTTTGCTTCCTAAATTGGTAGAGTCTGAAAGGGTATAGGTTTCCTAATTATTTGTTACTTATATAAAGTAACATATGCTGAAATGATGAATTTTGACCCACTTGCATTCCTCCATTTGGATAAGCCATTCTATTCTGGATTGGACATTGTGAAGGACTCATCCTCCTGGCTATTTGAATTTACTACTGGAAGCGTTTTACTTGCATGAAATGGTCCATCTGTTTAGCTCTGGTGTTCTGAGGAATTATTTTCTTAATTGCAGGTATGGTGATAAAGGCATTCAATCGTCATGGCATAAGTCATATTCTTCAGCTTTATGCATCAGAACCAGAGAATTTATAGATAACAATGACTCATATATCAGCAGTTCAGGCATCGATAATGAAAAAAACACACCTTGTTCTCCTACAAAAGATAGGTTGCCATCCCCTAGGAGAAATGAAGATGAAGCTACTACGTATCTTCAGGTCTCTTCCAATAACAAAGAGAAACCACCAACACCAAGGGATATGTCTGCCGATCATTCTTCCACCGTGGGTGATATTGCTCTTCGACACCCTCCATATGGTTTCATGCCACTGCCAATTCCTGTTGGCGCAGTACCTTACCATAACTTGTGTGGGGTTTTTGGTACTATTATGCAGCCTGTATTCTATCCAGAGACTTCCTTGGCACCACTGAGTTCAGCTGCATTCGGCAAACCTGTAATTGAGATTCATCATTATCCTTCCAGTCACCACAGTAGTCATTTAATTAAACATCCCCTGTCGTTGGAATTACCCCGCTGCGAAGAAACTCACAAACCTCAGCACTGGAGACAGGCTATTGATATATCAGAACCAGGAGAGCAAAGGGAATTGTCATGCATTCCAACAGAACAAGCGTACCAGAGTGGAAGCTGTAGCCATGATGTTCTAAAAGGCAGTGGAAGCAATGGCACTGGTGAAACTGCAGATGGAGCTGGAGCTACAGCAGCTGCCCTAGAAAGTGGAAATGAAAGTGGTGTGCAGAACTGCAACAGGAGAGGTTTGGACTGGGACCGGTCTCGTCGCGAGGCTGCCTTGCTTAAATTCCGCATGAAAAGGAAAGAGAGATGCTTTGAGAAGAAGGTACTAAATTATACTTTCTTGATACTTGGCAATACATTCAGTTTACTTTGACATGTTAAAATGTTACAATTGAGCCCACAGTATTCATTTCACTTCATTTTAATTATGAAAATTCAACTAAGACACATTAACTTTGTCAGAAATGAGTATACTGCTGCAAAGATTGTCATTGTTAAATGTTAGGTTATATTTGAGTGCTTTGTGTTCACTATGCTCTGTGGCAGCATAAATACCTGAGGCTTTCCACCCTGCTCCTGGTTGGAACCATATGAGTTACGTAGAAATAACTGATTCATTCCCAAGCATGGCTAAATAGATTGGGAGCAGGTTACTAATTCTCCTGATTACCAAAAATTAAATATCCTCTTCGGTATGAGTTTCCAAGTATTATATAATCGTTTTAATTTTTTATATATTGGAATATCCACTTTTAACAGTTCATGAAAATTTTCCTGTTTATATGTACTCATTTACAGAGTCTGTGATTGTGTGTGTTTTTACTTGGTGAACATCTTTTGCCAATTGGAGAAGAATAAAGTAACATATAAAGCAAACTCAATGATTTACTTGCTGGCCATACAAAAGCTCAAGCTAACACAAACCACAACACCATTTATAGCTTGCTACTAGGAAAAAGACGAGTCTATTTCTCTCTAGCACTTTACTGCTCTTTCAAAGGCTGCATACACAAAGACCTGTCGTGCCCATACATTAGGTCCGCCAACCTTATTCACCACCTAAAGATTCCTCTAGAATTCCCACTTCCATATATGGAGCTACTACAAGAAACTCTGCTACCGACTTGATTAATCAAAATTCTTCAACCAAAACTTTGACCATGTCGGCGGTACTAGCTTACTATGTATGAAAACCGACTATATGCTAACAGCAGCTAACTTCCATATTTGTATCCTAATTAAATAAATATAATTACTACAAAATCTTGCTCCAATCATCTTGGATTTGATTATTGTCTTCAACATATAAGAACTTCTTTGCGCTCAACCATGTTATTTTGTTTGGCAGGTTAGATATTATAGTAGGAAAAAGCTTGCGGAGCAGCGGCCAAGGATAAAAGGACAATTTGTGCGTAAAAAATTTCCGGACTCTCCAACATCAGAGGCAGACAATTGACTCTGAGCAGAATACCCGTCTTTTGAGGCTTTGAATGACTTGAAAATTTTCACTCTTCCAAATAGTCATGTAAGCTGTCTACCCAAGTAGGTAGGCCAGTAAGCGAGCTTGTAATATCCCCAACCCAGTTCTTGAACCAAAGATGTATTTTTAGACAACATTCAGCAATACCTAATGTTTACAATCCAATGCTTGTAAAATATCATTTCTGACATGATTTTTTGTTTTGTTTTTAGAGGTGTGCAGGGAAGGCGGTAAGTGGATCAATTCTGGAATTAGCATGTCGGTTGTGGATCGATTTTCCAATGTTAAGTAAGTTCTTATTCAGCCAAGAAAATCAGTCTTCATAAACTTTCCAAAATCGAGTGCAGCTCAATTTCTTAGCACTATGTCAAGTGTTGTCTCTTACTCTGACAGGAAATGTTGCATATTTAATTATCCTGCTCACGTTTTCATCCTCACTTACTGATTAGTATGTTTATATTTAAACAGTTTGGAGAAGTGGTAGTCTACTAATTAGTGAAAATTTGCCCATTCCTTTGAATATATGAGTTTAATAGCAGTCTCTGACATTATATTGGTGTTATTTTTTGTTACTATGGATATATATGGTATGCCTCCCTTGAAAGATCTTCGAAACTAAATGCACATTCGTTTCAACAGTAGAAATCCCTGTCTCAAAAAAGAGTAGAAGTATCATTCGTTGCTTATATTACTGAACAAGCATTACCTCTATTCATTAACCATGTCTTCATTAGTTTAACCTGCAGTTTTACTGAACGGTACAACATGCAAATTTAATTGTGATTGATTACATAGCTTATCTAAGCCCTCTTAACTCTACAATTAATACCAAGTGCATGGAGAACTTCCAAAAATATCTGATAATGAACCAAATCTTGAGACCGATAATGATAATTATTTGGAGTCTTATGTCTGCAAGCGACGTTATCGATTACTTGGTGTCTCCTCTATTCATTAACCATGTCTTCATTAGTTTAACCTGCAGTTTTACTGAACGGTACAACATGCAAATTTAATTGTGATTGATTACATAGCTTATCTAAGCCCTCTTAACTCTACAATTAATACCAAGTGCATGGAGAACTTCCAAAAATATCTGATAATGAACCAAATCTTGAGACCGATAATGATAATTATTTGGAGTCTTATGTCTGCAAGCGATGTTATCGATTACTTGGTGTCTCCTTTATGGAGGTTAGCATCAGGGGCGGCCCTGGCCCAGGCAGGCCGGACGACGGCCCATGGCCCCCTGACGAAAGGGGGCGGCATCAACATGGAATTGTCTATAATAAAACTAGTATGTATCATGTGTTTTTTTTTAACAAAGAACATTGTGGTGTATTGGTTATAATACTAGACTTACATTTAAGAGGTCATTGGTTCAAATCTTGACTACAACAAAATTTTGTTTTATTTATTCTTTTTTTACATTATGTATGAGGGCCCATTTTTTAAGTTTCGCCTTGGGCCCCCAACAGCTCAGGGCCGGCCCTGGTTAGCATGGGTCTGTTTTCGTACCTCGGTATAATGTACAAGTTATCAACATAGACTAACCATTTGATTTGTAGTTTTTATGTTAGTGTAACAAACTTTTTAGGGTTGGCTATTTGATGTATTTTCTTCCATTCATCCCTATTAAGGGCCATGCCCTTTGTAATAATGTCTTCTATTAATGGACATTCTTGTAAGGATTTCTAGTTTACATATTTGTGTAGGATACTTTCGGTGATGCTGGGTTCTTTCATCTGGTTTTGTGGGTGCTTTGTAGGGGATCTTGGTTGGAAAATAGAAGCTCGTCTCCTTGTAAACGTTGGTATCCTCTGGTCAGTCGATGCATGTCTTTAGCCTTAGAGAAGGCCAAATTATTGACTTTCTTCAGTTGCTTCCAAGTGTGCTCTTGTATAGTTATGTTTTTTATTCGCGGTGTTGAATTAGTGAGAAACTGATTTAAAAGCTATTCCAATTCTTCATTTCCTGTGTTGTTCACTGGAAAATATGTATCCAAATTCCGATCTCGAAGTATCTGGAAATTTGGTTGGTATCAATGAAAGAATTGGAATGAGCCATCCTTATTCTTCATTCCAACATTATATACTGAAAATTATTGTTGACTGGGCATGTGTTTTGTAATGAAGGTCTACTACCTCTTATTTTTCCGTTAGGTTTATGCTACCAAACACACTCCAAACGTAAAAATGTACATTGAATGATTCCCTTGTTATCGTTAATCCACATATTCATCTCTCAGTTTGTGGGAAAGTACTCCATTTAGGGCCTGTTTGGTATGGGGAAAGTGGAGTGAAAGTGAGGTGAAAACTAGAGTTTATGCCACTGTTCATTGGAGGTGAACCCAGTTCCACGTTTGGATGGGCATCGGAACTGGAGTAGAGGTGGGGACTCTGACCAGTGCAGAGTTGATGTCTCTGCTTTTCTTTCACTCCACGCCTCCATCAAAATTTTACCGCAACTCTCCGCAAGTGAAGGCCCGGGGTGGTGGCCGAGGGAGTGGTGCTCCTTGCGGGATGAGGATGACGACGCTGGGGACGCTGCTGCCGCCGCCGGGACGGCGGCGACGCCACTGCTGTGCCGACGGTGAGACCGTGTCCGGATTTGGAAATTGGCTACGGTGAGACAGCAGCAACAACAAGAAGAAAAATCCCTCTTTAAGAAAAAAAAAATGGAACTGGTTGGGGGTCGGACCTCTTGTGAAGAAGAAAAGAGAGAGAGGAGGAGATGATTACAAAGCATTGAATGGAAGACTAGAGAGAATCTTTTTCAATTTTAATATTTGTTTGGTTCGGGCCTTAATCCAATTAGTAATTAGTTTAGTTATAATAATTAATTGATTTAATTATGATTATTAATTTTTTGTTCATCCAATTATAGTAATTAATTTAGTTATAATAATGACAATGATAATAATAATGATAATAACAATAATAATTAATAATAGTAATAATATATAATATTAATAATAATATTCACTTTCGACATTTACTTTCAACAACAATTCAAACAATCGAACTCATTTTTTTTTTTTTATACTTTCAACAGCCATCCTAACAATCAAATTTATTTTTTCTCACTTACAAGAGACAAAAAGTTTTCTATTCAAACATATTTTGAAAAATACCACTTGTTGTAAGTGTACTACAATTTAACATAATGCAACTACCACTTTCACACTTAAAAGTTACCGTTATCCAAATAGTCCCTTGTCATTACACAACAGTCTTGAGCGGGGAATTGACAAATTGTCACTTTTTTTAAACTCAGATCATGGAATAACTTGCCACATCAAAAGGGGGCAACAACCAACAAATGCTGGTTTGGTGTACTTGTCCTCCAAAAATGTCCTTTATGTTTCAATAATTTAAGCAATAACAAGTAGTAATGGTGGAGGACCAAGTCCAACTTATACTTGATGCCAAAGGATCAAGGATGCCATTACCTTGGCTCACAATAATTGTTGACTAGCAGGTTGCCGAGGTGTTTTTTTTCTAGTTCATTACGCTCTGTTTTGTATGTATACCTTGGCTGACTGTAGACATTATTTTGTCGTGCAGCTTGCCGCTCATACCAATGAGCTCTTGGCCTCGACGTCCTTGGGGGACGACTAGGGCTGTAAACCGATTCAAACAGTTTGTGTCCGGCTCGCGTTCGGCTCGGGCCAAGCTCGATTCGAAGCTCGTTCGTGGGCAGGTCGATACCGAGTTCGGTCGATTTTTTTTTGTTCGAAGTGGTGTTCGAACCGAGTTCGACCATAGGTTGTTCGACTCGATCTCGTTCGCGAACTGGCTCGAACTCGGCTCGGTTTCTAATATTATGGCTTTTTCTAATATATGCTACATATTTTTATGGATGTTGATAAATTTTGTCTTAGAAAATTTACTCTCTTTTTTGTTATTTATACGATGGTAAATTTGTGATGTAAAAAGCATAATTAATTCAACAAAAAAAATCTTTAAGACTTGAGAGTAACCGTACAACAAGTTTAATGTGGCTTTTGTTTGGTCCCGGCTCGGGTTCGTCCGAGCTCGAGAACTAAATCGAGTCGAGCTCGATCGTTTCGAACCTATAATCAAACCGAGTTCAAACACCAATTTTGAGCTCGATCTTGAGCTCGGCTCGAATAAAGCTCGTTCGATACTTTAGTCGAACCGAGTTCGAACACAGTTTGTTCGAGCTCGTTCGTTCGATTTTCAGCCCTAGGGACGACTTTACCAACATGTTAAAGGGCTTGACACTCGAGAGCCTTGTTAGCAATTCGGCAAACGAAAAAAATTCGAAACGACAAAAGTACGAGTATAAATCGGCACAATATAAGTAAAATACGGACAAAAATTCGGTCAAAAATTCGTCTAACGAAAAACATTCGGATTAGATTTAATTCGTGTTTAGTACGTTTCATATGAACCAATTCGGCACTAAAAATTCGGCATATATATAGGGCCCATCCACCTCTACTCCTTCATAAACAAGGGTTCAGTGTGAGAATAAGAATACGTTGAATGATGGAAACCGAAAGATTTTTCTTTGATTGTTGCAAGCAACATGTGCAAAGACTCTTGGGTTTCTTTTTTTGGTTACTGTGAGATTTTTTTTCTTTTCTTTTGATAATTTTTGAAAACTGTGCCAGTCTTAATATCTAATAGCATGAGTCAAGACTGTTAGGTTTCTTGGTCACATTTTTTTGGCCAAATTTTTTAAAAATTCGTACAGTACGCGTTTAAAACGTCACATGCTTAAAATTCGCGTACAAATCCGAATTTTTCAAAAGTACGTAAGTATTATACGTTTATGTAAGATACGGAAAAATTTGCGTATAATACGCGTTTTATTCGGGTGATTGCTAACAAGGCTCGAGAGAGCAGAGGAGAGGAGAGCCATTCTCAAGGAAAAAACAAAACACAAAAAACAAATCCAAAGGGGATGACACTAGGGCTGGCGATTTTGCCCTGGTACCCTCTACCCTAGCCGGGTACCCTGTACCCTCAGGTGCCCACGGGTACCCTCTACCCTAGGAGGGCAAGTCCTACCCTTACCCTCTTGGAATTAGGGTAGGGTAAGGATTTTATTCTGTTACCCTAGTGCAATTATCTGGGTACCCGTCCTACCCTCTGCCCTGTAACCCTACCCTACCCTGAATCACTACCCTACCCACTACCCTGTAAATATGTGCTTTGTAATTTTGTATAGTCCCGCACTCCTACTGTAGTTACTACTACATACTTGTATAGTCCCACACTTCCTGTCACGCCCCAGAACCAGAATACTGGAGAGCGGGGGCAGATATAGCCAGCTACGTATAATGAAATGGGATCCACTCCACTATACGGTCACGGCTGTCTAGAAATATGAGGGTTTATCTACAAGCCATCAGTCTCCTATGGTCAATAACAAGCCTAGTGTCTCAATCATAAACAAGTAAGTAAATGTTACAAGATATCAGACCACCAAATATACAATTGTAAGGCGTCCCAAACATTACATATCCAGATGATCATGAAGCTAGTCGTACAAAATGTGAGGACTAGCAAGAGTTAAGTCATACATGATCAACCTCGAGTTGCCAATCATGTTACAGCCCGTAGGCAGACAGAAGGTAAAGTGCATCGAGCTAACAAGTGCTCGTCGGCTAAATATCTCAAAAGAATAATGTACAATAAAGTGGGAGAACAAAAGAAACCCACTCGTTGCCCTGGTTACGCCTGGCGGTCACCATCGGGCTGGAAAGCAGGTAGATCCTTTGCTGCTGCTCCGGTATCTGGCCATACAAAACCAGCTGGGTCAGACCCCAGAAAGAGCAAGTGCCACAAAGGAGGCTTCACTTAGGAACTAAAACCAGCAAATTAGCACAATAATATAATTACATAATAAGAGACAGTAATTTAAGAAAAGTATGACAGGTAAATATAAGAGACAATCTTGTACAGACAGGACATATGGAAGAGCATGACAGGATGATATACGATGAGATAACCATGGGACTATTCAGATAACCAGGTTACAACCCGTAAACCAAACAAGGACCGGGGTTGTAACCCTTCGTCTGAACGGAACTTGGCTTCTCCCACCATTTATCTGCAAGGTAATTATAAGAAAACAAGACATGTAACAATCTTGTATAGGATCAAGACAGGACTAGACAGATTGAACCCCATCCAACAATCACGGCCAAGCAATAAGTACGGCTTGCTACTTTAACTAACTAGGGTTATCACATTCCTAGTTACTAGCAAGATGCAATGAGAATTCCAAGTCCGGTTACCTGTTTGTTACTACCTGAGTGATCCCAGCAAGAAAAGGAAAAGATAGCAGGATATAGCAGACACACTGTAGTAAGATACATGTGTCCTAAGGTACCACACTCGACGGCGGACTGGAAGTGCGCTCATCTCGACGGATAGCAACAAATCCCATGTATATACATATATAGGGCCGGGACCAAAGGGGCAACAGGTAACTGGGAAATTCTCCATGAACTAATTGATCAATCTAGTCATTAACCTAGCCAGATTCAGTATGAATTCCTGACCGTGGTACTCAGGGATCATGCCCTAGACATGATGCAATACATAACAGGACTCGTAGTTTATACAAGCACAATCAATGCAACAACCACGGTGTCCAGGCCAATGAATTAATTTGTCAAGAGTGCGCTACGACGGGCCACTATCATTATCGTTATTACTTATCAAGAGTGCGCCACGACGGGCCACTATCAAGCATTATCAGGGTACTTGTCAAGAGTGCACCACTACGGGTCACTGTCGTGTCATGTGTAGCAGGTCAAATTATCAGGTCAAGTTATCATGTCAGGAGTGCACCACGACGGGCCACTATCATGTCATGTTCCATTATCATTTCTAAACATATTAAGTAAATTCGTGATTATCAAGTTCATGACAAAAAGGCGTAAGGATATAAAATGGACGTAAAATATCTAATAAAATATCAATATTCAGGACTATAGAAGAGCCATGCGGCTAAGGCATATGCGGCCAGGAATGATCTCATGCGGCTGATAGAGGACAGCCCATGCGGCTCAGATGGGGTCAGACGCATGCGGCCAAGAAGAGAATCCATGCGGCAGCAGCTCATGCGGCTGAGGGTCCCAAGTTCATGCGGCTGAGGAGAAGGAGGCAAATGCGGCTAGCGGGAGGAGTGGGGTATTAGTCATATGCGGCTCGGAGATCCAGTCAGTCATGCGGCTGAGGAGGAAGGCAGGAAATATGCGGCTCGGGGGGGGGGGGGGGGAATACTTATGCGGCTAGCGGAGGATATGACTCATGCGGCTGGGTCAAGGATATTCATGCGGCTCGAACGAACGGGCACACATGCGGCTCGGGGAAGAAGTTCTCATGCGGCCAGCGGAGAGCAAGGCTATGCGGCTCAAGAGAAGCGGAGTCTTATGCGGGGGGTCCAGCGGGTTTATGCGGTTAGCTGTGACTGGGGTACTGCTCAAGCTATGCGGCTCAGACGAGT
>JANAVB010029857.1:0-208865 GCA_029216955.1 Iris pallida | reverse complement strand
TGTTGAGATTCGGTTAAATCTCTTATTGATCCCATGCCACGTGTCTTAATTGTGAGTCTTGTCAGAGCCGCATAGGATTGACGATCCTCGAACCGCTGAGAGATACTCTTTGTAAGCCGCATAGGACGATGCTTCATCGAGCCGCATATGCGTAATCTTTGTGAGCCGCATGAGCTGGCGTTGTATTGGGCCGCAGGGAATGTGTTCAGGGAGCCGCATGAGCTAGCGTTGTATCGAACCGCATGAACGGGTTCTCAGGGAGCCGCATATGACTGATTGCCACGTGGCAATCTCGGACTTCTGACGGATTTGGTTGGAGATTTTCTTCTTTTCCTGAGGAGTCAGTCATTATGGCAAGGCTATTATGAAACTTTTTGTCAGGGCCGCCACAGTGAATCGTGCTGGAGCAATAAATGAGGCCACTACTCAAACGACCAGCTGTAGGGAAGGATCACACATGGCGTCCATCGAGCCGCATATGCCTTGCTGAACCGCATACGCTCCCGAGCCGCATGCGATTGAGAGTCTTCTTTGAACCGCATAGGGCCGCTCCTGTGTGAGCCGCATAAGCTTCTTACTCAGAGCCGCATGGATCATTATTCTAATATTTTCCATGCTTCTACACCACCAGACTGCTATCAAGAAAGAAAATAGCTTAGAAGGGAATGCCCCTCATACCACGGCTTGGGTCGAGCATCTTTTCAAATACGTCCTTCTGGTCGGGTTTTGTCTCGAGGTCCTCAAACCCCGGAGGAGGTGAAGGACATGATGTTGAAGGCAAAAAGGTCGAGGTCCACCCGTGACAGGTTTGGGAGCTGTACTGAGTCCTTCAGTTATTTCCACTACGGTACCCGGTAAATGTCCGATAAAGCAATCTTGGCCGGGTTCTTGATGGTATGGCTACGAAATTGCGTAGTCTCGGGAGGGGCGGGTTCTACTGAAAGGATCAGCCATCATTTTATTCTCCGGCTGTGAAGCTGGTCTTCAAAGTAAGATGGCCCTTCTTCGGCTATGGTATGTAGCATACACCACGGCCTCCGTGCCTTTACATCTAAAGTTATTGCTCGTGAGACGACGCTGGACTTCGAGCGGATGAGATACCATACCACTATCTCATGGGGTAGTTATTGATGCATTATCGGTCATTGATGAGGGCCGAAACAGAGGATGATGTCACCGCTGATGACGCCTTCCTCTTCTGATACCTCCATCAACCTTGGGAGTATGATACCATGCCGGCTTGTCGGAGGGCGTTGGCAAGAGTTGACGGGTCCGACTTCTTTGTTTCTCTTCCTCAGTTTACCTCTAGAGAAGTGAGAAGGTACACGTTGATGGCATTGAATCTCCTCAGCTCTTATCTGAGAAGATGCTTCTATGGCTGCACAACATTCGCCCCGCGCACCTAGTATATCGTTACCGAAATAACGTATACTTGGAGCCTTATTTTCCTAGCAGATTTTCTCGTCAATTCGGGTATAGCTGTTCCTTGACTGTCCTAGTGCTTGCTTGGGCTTCGATGGCAGTGTCTTTGACGGCATCCGGGCGTGGCATTATTACAATGTTGTTCATACCCGGGCTAGATTTTCAGTCCCTGATGCTAATACGCAAGGGGATATTTTGTACATGGCGGCTCTTTATCACGTTACGGCGAGCAAATCTCCCGTGAACTTTGACATGAACACCAGCTTCATTGTCGGGACCGGCTTGGCAGAAAAGCCAGAGGGTTCCAGGAAGAGAAAGAGAGGGGCGAATAGGGTCTCGTGCCAGACTCGAGTCCACTGCTGTGGACGAAGAGGGTGACGAGCAGGCCACTGATGACTCGTCGCATTCTTCGGACGAGGAGGCAGGGAACCAGCCTCCTACTGTGCCGGACGAAGAGATGGAGGATCATCCACCTGTTGTGCCTGGTGCTTCGCGCCACGAGGCAGGCGTCTGTCTACTGACGATGGCAGGACCTACTCCATAAAGTGGGCTGCGGTAAGACGTCACAGGTGTTTATTGATGTTGACGCTATTTCTGAGGTGATTGGAATTTCAGCCGCCTTTCCTTCTTTTTCTAAATTATGGCCTAATCATTTTTTTGCTCTTTGTAGGCGTCCGGGGAGTCTGCTTCTCGGGACTCGACTATTGAAGTCAATCCAGCCTTGTCCACTTTGATCAATGATATGTGCACTGCCACCACTTCCGCTGGGGCTCTTCCGGAGGCGGCCAGGGAGTCTCGTCTTGCTTAGACCTCAACCCATGGGGACGGGGGCTCTATTGCCCCTGCCCCTGAGACAGCTAAATTCCAACAGGATGTCACTGACCCGGCTGACTCCCCTTCAGGGGTGGCTCGGGCAGAGAAACCAGTTGAATTTGAGTTGGAAGCTGCGGATAGGGAGACCATGCTAGCTTCGAACGAGCTGCAGCCTCCGAGCTCTTCCCCTGGTATGATAAACCAGCTTTTTAACTTGTGAGGAGGCCTATTTGCTCTATCACCCTGTCCTTCGTGGATTAATGATTGCCTTGGATGCGCAGGTCCCACCCCTTTATTGTCGGTGAAGTATATTGCCAGGGCGACTCTACCGGGGAGGATCTGATGGAAGCACGTGTGCCTCCTTCTTTTCCAACCTATACTAAGGGGCCTCCCACTGAGTCAAGTTCGAGAGCCTTGGTGATAGCACAGCTGGAGCAAGGGACGATGCTTTCCGCGCCATCCTCTGTGAATAGGGTTTCGAGAGTTAACCTTTCCGCTCTACCAAGTATCCAGGCTCTTCGGGCAGGAAGAGGAGCTAGCTGCCATCCATACTTTTTTTTGCACAGGATTCGTTTCCCTGGTGGCAGGGACGGTCAGTTCTGAGGCTACTCCTTCGGTACTGCCTGCCACACTCCCTTTGATGCCGTCCTCAACGGAAGTTTTGGATGAAGTATCCCAGGATGTGGTCGACAGTTTCCACCGCCACCTGAAGTGGGGATTGAGGCAGCTGTGGAGAGGGGGACTCCCTTTTCTATGGCCCTTCAATACGCCGGTGGCCAGATTAATATCCTTAGAACACTCCCCGGTGGAGCGGGACTCGCTGCGCTTCTGAAGCCTAAGCTGTTAGATGCTGATCGTCTTGTGGCCCAGTTTCGCGTGCTGCAGCAAGCTGATTTACCCGCGGTAATAAACCAAGAGTGAATTTCCTCATGATCGGTGGAGAAAGTGAGGCTTGCTCGGGAATCGATGAAGCTAACTATATTGAAGGACCGCCAGGATCTGACTTGGTTGTACGATCAATGGAACCGTCGGACTGAAGATTGTGCAGCTCGGGAAGCGGGCCTCTCGCAGGGTAGCTGACACCAGGGAGCAAATCCTCGAGCTTCAGAGAAAGCTGGCCTTCTTGGAGTCCGAGCTCGAAGCTGCTCGTACTGAGAAAGGGATTGCCATTAGGAGGCTGACAAATTTAGTAGGGCTTCTGCCAATCTAGAACTTGCCCTAAAGAAGATGGAGAACGACTGGCAGGATATATGTATTTGAATAGTACAGAGCAGTTGTCCAAGGAGGCCGCACCGAGCGAAACAGAGGCTTGAGCGGGGGACTGCCTTGGTGAGAAACCGCCTCTTGGAGTTGTGTAATGCCGAACTGTAGTTGGCCTTTTTTTGTTTTGTTCCTATTTTTTTCTTTTTTTCTTTTCTTTTTTGAGAGGGACGTGGTCCCAAAACATGTAATGCTTTGTTCGTCTTTCAAATAAAGAGTACTTTTCATTCTACCTTCATCTGTATTGCTTGTTGTGCTTGTGATATTGTAGTGATGTTTGCCCCGCATAGGGGACTTGTTTGTGGACTGTTACCCATGGCGTACCTTGGTTTTAGGTAGGTAACAAGTTTACTGGGATAATTAGAAGTTCCATGACAAGGTGGTCGTGGACGTTCCAAATATTGGGATATAGAATGCCATGGAGCAGCTGGGCTCCCGGTCCATGAGAAATGATGGGCCTGTACTAAAAGACTTAGCAAAGGACATTTGTGGGCCTATTACCCTTGGCGTACCCCTTCTTAGGATACGGATAATAGGATGGAGGGGAACCAGCACACTTACTCAGAGGTAATGAGGACATGACAAGTATGAGGGCTTTACCGTGGAGTCTTCTACTCGAGATAATGAGGACATGGCAGGAGTGGACTCAATGGAGGATATTTGTGGTCAACAGAGGTCATCTGTGGACCTATTACCCTTGGCGTACCCTGGTTTAGGGTACGAATAATAAGATGATAGAGGACCGACATACTTACTCAGAGGTAATGAGGATATGGTAAGTACGATAGTTTTACCGTGGAGTCTTCCTGCTCAGAGGTAAAGAGGACATGGCAGAAGCGAACTCAGCGAAGAATATTTGTGGACATATTATCTTGGTGTACTCCGGTGGTGGGTACATATAATAAGTCGAAAGGGAAACATCATACTTACTCAGAGGTAATGGACATGGCAAGCATGAAGGTTTCTTCGACGGAGCCTTCCCATTCAGAGGTAAATAAGGACATACAGGAGTGGGCTCAATGAAGGAGGGTACATAGAACTACTCAGAGGTAATGAGGACATGGAAGTTCTATGCAAGGGGTGATTTGTTTTTGGCAGAAGTGAAACGATTCAGAGGTAATGAGGACATGGCCGTTTTGAAAATTTGTGGATCGGTTACCCTTTTTGTGCACTGGGAGTACGGGTAGTGGATCATGAGGGAGGATCTCTTCCAGGAAGAAAGTTCAGAGGTATCATCATACATGACTTACTATATAAAAGAGTGACTGGAAATGTGAGTTCAGAGGCACCAGCGGGTACATAACTTGATAATTTAGAATTCGGAGGTGTGAGTTCAGCGACACCAGCGGGTACATGACTCGATAATCTAGAATATTATGGATGTGAGTCAACGGCACCAACGGGTACATGACTCGATAATCTGGATGTTGTGGTTGTGAGTTCAGCGGCACCAGCGGGTACATGACTCGATGATCTGGAATATTGTGGGTGTGAGTTCAGCGGCTCCAGCGGGTACATGACTCGATAATCTAGAATAGGTCGTTTAGACATAATATTTCTTCAGGAACTTGCCGTTGACGGGCAACATGAGCAAGTCTCATTTTGCTTTGCGAGGCGGTAGGCACCGTTGGAGAATACAGCCTCGATGATAAATGGACCTTCCCATTTTGGCTGGAACTTGCCGGCGGTCTTGTGAGTCATGACCATCGGCCTCCGGAGTGCCATAACGAGATCGCCCACCTGGAATGTTCTGATTTTAACCTTCTTGTGGAAGGCTCCAGAGATGCGCGCTTGGTATAGCTCGATTCTTTGTGAGCTAGGAGGCGCTTTTCATCTAAGTCCTCTAACTCTTGTAGTCGGAGTCGGTAGTTATCATCCGTCGTCAATTGATATATGAGAGCGCGGAGTGAGGGTATTTGAGTCTCTAATGGGAGAACTGCCTCACTCTCGTACACCAGAAAGAATGGTGTGTTTCCTGTGGCCGTTTGGACCGTAGTACGGTATGCCCATAAGCATTCACTAAGCTTCTCGTTCCAGTCGCGTTTGTTGGACGATACGAACGTCTTGATAACTTGATGATGGTTTTGTTGAATGCTTCTGCCAACCTATTTGCTGCTGGATTGTATGGCGTCGAAGCAATATTCTGGACGGTGCTTATCGCAGAACCGATAGAAGGCGTGGCTTGCAAACTGCGGACCATTATCGTAGATGATCCTTCGGGGCAGTCCAAAGCGATAGATGACATGATGCTTGAGGAAGCTGATCACGTTCAAGTTTTGACTTCTGCAAATGGAACAACTTTCGCCCATTTGGAGAAGTAATCCATGATTGCGAGTATAAAGTGATGTCTCGGGAGGAAGGTGGAGTGATTGGACCAATGATATCCATTCCCCATGCTTCGAATGGCCAGGACGCCACTGTCGGATGTAGAAATTCGGATGGTTGGTGAATGAAGTCTACGTGGACTTGGCAGGCTTTACACTTTCTCGTATAGTCTATTACATCTGCTACCATCGTGGGCCAGTAGTAGCCCATTCGACGAAGACGGTCTTGCAATTTAGGGCCAGGCTAATGGGCCCCACAGACACCGTCATGAGCTTCGCGTACGGCTTCTTTGGCTTCTGCGTTTGGGAGACACCGAAGCAATAATCCATCATAGGATCGACGATACAGCATTTTTGTCTCTGTATCGTAGAAGAATCTGAGAGAACGCCGTCTGATGGAGGTGGCTTCCTTTGGGTTCTCAGGGAGGATATCGTAGACGACGAAGTCAATGAATGGTTATCTCCAATCTGGGACATCATCGATCGCCTGAGCGAAATAACTCGCCATGAATTGAACGTTGTTCTTGGAGCAGACCAGTTCATGGCCTATCACATCTACCGATTGATGAGTATGATTTGGCACTACTATGGAAGCGGCCAGGCCGGCTAAGGCATCAGTTTCGATATTTCAGAGTCTGGAAACGTGCTCGATGAAGAACCCCTCAATGACGAGATGTTGTCGACGCTATTTGGTAGGGGATCATGTCTTCGTGGCGGACTTCGTATGAGCCCCGATTTGATTGACGATTAACTGAGAATCGCCGTATGCTTCAAGATATTCTACCCCCAGCTCTCTTACAAGTTGGAGGCCAATGACCAGAGTGTTGTACTCATCCACATTGTTAGAGCAGGGTTCGGTGAGAGAATAGGCACGGTTAATCACCAATCCGGAAGGGGACCAGCACCACTCTGACTCCGACGATGATTTGCCCTTGGATCTAGTTCTCGAAGTACCGTCGAAGAACATTCGCCATATATCATCGTGAGAGGTTGCATGCGAGTCGGCGACCTATCTGGGATCTCTTCATATATTCTGGATGACTCCGAACCCGGGTGGGCTGCCAAAAAGTCCGCCAGGGCTTGACCTTTGACAGCCTTTTGCGGACGAAGATCATATGATAAGAGGACAGCAATATTGCCCATGTAGCGAGGCGAGAGCTGAGTGCCCCTGGTTTAGTCATGAGGACCCTGAGAGGGTT
Organism: Iris pallida; assembly: GCA_029216955.1. NCBI lineage: Eukaryota > Viridiplantae > Streptophyta > Magnoliopsida > Asparagales > Iridaceae > Iris > Iris pallida. The sequence continues at coordinate 201,847 of JANAVB010029857.1, read as the reverse complement.
GACTCGTGAGATCACATGTATTGTTTGTCCAGTGACATAGTGCGCATCTTTTGAATGGCGAACACCAGGGCAAGGCATTCCTTCTCCACAGCGGTGTATCTGTGCTCTGGCCCAATCATCATTCGACTGAGGTAATATATGGCTTGTCATGGCCTGCATCATTGTTTTGTGCCAGCAGAGCCCCGAGGGAATGTTCTATTGCTCGTAGTAGAGCAGTAATGGTTTTCCAACAACCGGGGCCACCAGGATGGAGGATTCGACAAATATTCTTTGATGCTGTCGAAGGACCGCTGACATTCTTCATCCCATACGAACGAGACGCCTTTCTTCATAAGATGGGTAAATGGTCGGCATCGCCCGGAAAGGTTAGAAATGAACCTCCTGATGTAAGCTAGCCTCCCTTGGAGGCCTCTGAGTTCGCGGAGATTTCTCGGGGGACCATCTCCATAATTGCCTTTGTCTTCTCAGGGTCTATATGGATACCCTGGGCGGTGATGATGAAGCCCAAGATTTTCCCGCTAGATACGCCTAGGAAGGAATTCGTAGGGTTCATTTTCAAATTGTGCGCTTGCATCAGGTCGAATACCGTCCTCAGATCCTGCAGATGGTCTACCTTACAGCGACTCTTGACGGTGATGTCATCAACGTAGCACTCTACCGTCTTGCATAAGTGGTCTCTGAAGATAATGCTCATGGCTCTTTGATATGTGGCACCGACATTCTTTAAACTGAAAGGCATGACTGTGTAGCAGTATGTGCCAATCGGTGTTCGGAATGATGTATATTTTTTGTCGTCAGGAGACATCATGATTTGGTTGTACCCCGAGAAGCCATCCATGAATGACATACGTTCGAAGCTGCAGGTGTTGTCAATCTTGATGTCTGTGATAGGGAGGGGGAATTCGTCTTTGGGATATACCTCGTTCAGATTACGGAAGTCGATGCAGATTCGAATCTTCTCGTTCTTCTTGAGGACGGGTACTATGTTGGCAACCTAGTTAGGATGTTGTCCTCACGAATGAAACCGCTGGCTATCAGTTTGTTGACTTCGGCTTCGATCGCATCCATAATGCCCGGACGAAGTCGCTGTTGTTGCTTGACCGGCTTAGCATCCGGCCAGATGTTGAGTTTATGTAAGAGCAATATCGGGATTTAACCCGACATGTCTTCATAGCTCCAGGAGAACACATCAATATATTCTTTGACAAGTTCCAGCAGCGATTCTCGCTCTTCGTCTGTTAGGCTTTTACTGACAAAGATCGGTTTTGGAGAAGATTCGCTGCCGAGATCCACTTGTATGACCTCATCTTCAGTAGGAGGTTATCTCTGTTCGAACCACTTTTCTATGTACATCCAACTGTTGGGCCCACGGCTCTAACTCGAGGATTTCAGGATGTCTTCATCTCTTCTTCAAAGCGTCGACGAATGCCATATTGACTAACAGGACTTGTCTGAGTACATCTTCGATGCTGGTATCCGAACCAGAAGTTGGTGACCCGGTTGATTGTGAATGCCAGTCACATTCTTCATCTGAGCTTTCAGGGGTCGTTGTGGGCGTAACATACCCTAATCCATATCGTGTCTTGCTATAGTAGTCCCGTGGTTTGCCGGCCGGGACCGGTGGCTTCAAAGGTAATCGTCGTCCAGTACCGTAGTTCAAGCCTGGCGTCGTCTCTAGATCATACCCCTATTTCTGCATGAGATATTTAGATTGGGGGCTATAAAGATACAGAGGCAGTCTCCCGGCATCTGTCCAAGGTCGACTTCTTCTATGGTGAAGGGATACGGATCGTCCTTCCGACCGAAGATGATTGGATGGTCCCCTCCCTCGATTATGCGGTAAGCGTCTTCCACTGGGTAAGCTGGATTGCGGTGTACACATTTGTCACCTGTGTATGTAGGTGAGTGCCTATACCGTATTCTATAGCATACATTGTACAAAGCTTATTAAGCTCGAGGTAGTTCAAAGATAGCCCTTTATTGATGATGTAAGGTATCTTTTCTAGAAGATTACATCATCTACGAAGGGAACATCAGTGTGGGCAACCACATACTTGGCTAACTCCAGTTCCTTTCGGCTACCCCCGTATAAATGAAGACTGAGAGGATGACCTGGGTAGCTTGATTGTCAAGGGTTCAGCTGGTAGAGCAGAGCATGGAGTTGTTGGCAGACTAGCGACCCCCAGCTTGGTACTCGATGCTGGGCGAGGAGTAGTTGGTTCGCTAGAAGTTCCAACCTTGTATCGGGGTGAAGACACTTCTTGGGAAGGCGTATCGTTATTGGCTTGTTGGAGGGATTGAGCTTCTCCGTTTGCGGCTGGCCGACTCTCGGCATCCTGATTGTCAGTGGCTCCGTTGTGGGTCTTGGCACTTGACCAGACCTTGGCAGCCGAATTATCATTTGCTCTTCTTGTGCCGAGAGGCTGATTGCGTTCTTACGAGTGGCTGTAAGGGGTGCTGACTTGCCAGGTTTGCGAGCTTGGAGGTGGATCGTCAGAGGTTCTTGATCCTGTGGCTGTCTCGGTACGAGCTTGCACATCTCCTTTATCAAGGTGCCTCTTCGACTTCTCGTATAGGCAGGAGTCTGAGTAGTAGGATTCGACCCCTTTGAAGGGATCGATATCAGCAAATTTTACCCTCACGAAGTCGTAATCGTATATCCACGGGCGCCCCAAGAGGATGTTGTAAGAAGTGTCTGCATATATAACGTAGCAGGTGACTTCTGATTGGAGATCGCCAATCTGACACTTCAGACGAATCTTCCCAATTAGGGTAGCTCCTGCCCGAATTGAAACCGCTGATGGCGGTGCTTGTAGGCGTTAGGCGATGCATCGGGATACGGAGATGATGTAAAACCCTTCGGGATAATGCTTATGGAAGAGCCAGGATCAATGTGCATCCGATCCACCTTTGCGTCGCCGATGTATCCAGTAATATAGCGGGCGATCGTACAAGTTGGTTTTGATGAGCATGTTCTGCGGAGTGAAGACAATATTGGGCATCGCTCCGTGCAGGCGCTGTCTTGGAGATCTGCAGGCGGGTTCTCTCCCGTGAGGTTGACCTGAGCCAGGTATGCGTCGGCATTTTGGAGTACATCTCAAAGCCGCACGAACATCCTTTGAGAGTCTCAGAAGCTCGTATAATGATAACTTGGCCGGTGTGTTGGCCAATTGTGCCAAGATATCGAAGTTGTAGGGCTTCTTCAGCCCCTACGGTACCTCTTTTCGGAGGGATTTGTCAAAGCGAGTCTCCTTCAGCCTAGGCTTGTCGGTCGTCGAAGGCTGAGCCGATCCCGGAGCGATGGTTGTAGCGGGTGATGATCTTCAGCCGAGTTGTCAGCCACAGGTTGGGATTGTGCCCCAGACCGAGTGACGACGGCTGTAGCTTCTTCGATATCCGTCGAGATTGCGGCAAGACCTGACTTTTCTACTTTTCTTCTTGCAAATGAGAGATGGTGTAGGCTGAGTCACTTCCGATACCAAGTCTGGATGGACCCACATGACCTCCCCTCGTGATGTGGTGAGAGGCACTAGGCCAGCAGCCTGATCCCGGGAAGGTGGGAGATTAGCAATCTCCATTGTCGCCAGAGGGATGGGTACCACACCGTCTTGAGCTTCGGTTGGAGAAAAACTGCCAAATTGTACTGACACCATATTGGCTGCCACCGTTACCTCCTCGAAATCGATGGCCAGAGCGTTCGAATCGATGAGATTTTGGATGTACCATTTTAGTTGGTAGCAGTCGTGTGTGGCATGGTGGACGTAGCGGTGGTAATAGCAATACTTTGGGTTCTCCATGTCTGTCGGCCGAGGTTTCCGTCTTGGTGGAGGAAGCTGAATTCTGTCTCCTTGTATGAACATGTCCAAGATGGGCTTGACGTGACCGTCTTCGAAGGAGTAAGTAATTTGCGGCCATTGTTTGTCTGCCGACATTGGCTCAGTTTTCTGTGCTGTGTCGGCCACCATAGCCTGCTTACCCCTGCTATCCCGATTGTTGGAGGGGCTACCCCCATTGTCGTTGTTGGTATTAGGGCGCTTGCCCTTGTCCTCTCCGTCCGAGATGTGCAGTCCCAATTGGCGAGCCTTCTTCAATCGTTTTTTTCGGCGCTCGTGGCACTAATGATGAACGTCTTACAGTCCTTGAGTTGACTTTTGCCCATCCAGAGACTGATTGTTGGGAGCAATCTCTTTTGGCAAATCACAATCAAGGAGGAATCCGAATTTCCAAACGGCAACTTCATTGCGGTTTGGCAAAACCGCTCGATATAGTTCCTTGTTAGCTCTTTCTCCCCTTGGACGACGTCCATGAGGGTGGACATTGTGATGTCCTGTCCCACTTCGTAGAATCTCTCCAAGAATATGCGCTTGAAGCCGGCGAAGGAGTGGATGCCGTTGTTTGGCAGGTTACGGTACCAGTCGAAGGCGACCCCTTCCAATGCCCCGATGAATAATCGTGTGAGAATTGCATCATCATGGGGCAGATGGTCGGTGGTGACCTCGAAGTAAGTGATGTACCGACTTGCTGAGGTCTTGCCATCATAGGGATTGATATTGAATGGCTTATATCTTGGTGGGAATGGAACGTCCCTCCATGCAGTAGGGTACGATTACCGTATTCTGAGGTCTTGAGTATTTTCTCGAGCGTGAAACATGGCTCGGAGCTTCTGGACCTCTCTTCTCGCTTCGCGGGCCTCGTCTACGGCGGTGGGGGCCTTTGTTTCAGGAGGATTATTGCCAGGATTCGGGGCCGCCGAATTCGAGTCCGCATTGACCGTAGGACCCGCGCTTGTTTGGCCAGGCGTCACTCCTTGCAGAGTTGGAAGGGCCGCTTTGATCTCGTCCACAGACTTGACCAAGGCAAGCAATATGGCTTCGAGAGTGTCGATGCATTGGCGATCACTGGAACCACCTTGGCTGCTGTTTGTCATGAATACCGTCTTTACGTGAGGAGAGATGGACGGAACGGTGGAGGAAGCGCCCTCCGAATCATACCCCTGTAGTGAGAAGTCATCGAGGTATGTGGGTATGTTCTCTTCTGGTTCAGACTCGGAAGGAACAGTACCCCCAGTCTCCGAGTTCGCCTCGTCTTGGGAGTTGTAGACGTCCTCGGGGACGTTGGGGTTTGCTACATCTGATGGAAGAGTTGCCTCTCCTGACTCGTCTTCTTGGAACATCGGATTATCGTGGAGGTTCGGAGGAGTGCTACCTCCAGTTCCAGTAACCCCCAGTGGTGTGGACGACGAATCTCCTACTGTAGCAGATTTTGTCTTAGAACGGGTACCTTGGAAAACTCCGATGGTGGGCACCCGCTTAGAAGACAGTCTTTTAGTCGAAGCGGTTGAAATCTTTGGGCTGGGAACATTTGTCTTCTTCCTTCTCCCATCAGCGGGGACTTTCTGAGCAGAGTTGCAGGAGACGACGGGAAGTGCCTCGTCTTTTGAAGACGGCTGTTGCAGTCTTTGAAAGACGGACTGCCGGTCTTCTCATACCGTCGCGTTATTGTTACAGCAGTTGACCATGTCTTGGGTGCAGTGACGTCAGTGGGAGGACTCTTTGCACCCCGATGCATCTTCTCTTTTCTTGTGTTTGTGGATGATGACCTCACGCAAGTCAGATGGGTCTGGATCGACCATGTTTGCTCTCTGGATTTTGGGAGACTTTCGCGAACCTCTCTGTCCGTTCCCGCTGGGGGCTGGACTCGAGTGGTTCTGTACAACTTCCCATCTGAGGCCCGTATAATGGTATACGGGACGCTCGGATGGTCAGAGACTGGATCAACGGACCGAGCTTGCTAAGCTCGTGCTGCCCTATACTTCTTCGCTCTAGTACATAAGGACACATAGTAGGAAGAGTCTAGGTGATGCTGGAGAGAGTCATACATATCTTCTTAGGAGCACAAGAGATCAGGACCATAGGAGAGGTGGTCGAAGACAGAGCCACGTGGAGTGGGTGTCATGCGGTTGTCATCAGTAATTTTCATGCGGCTGGCAGATGTAGCCGCATAGGCTTTCTTCATGCGGCTGGGAGTCTCAGTCGCATGAGTTTTCTTCATGCGGCTGGATGATCTGACCGTATAGACTTTCTTCATGCGGCTGGCAGATTCACCCGCATGAGCCTCCTGTATGTGGTTGGCAGATTTGGCCACATGAGTGTTTGGCTTCTTCTTGGGGCGCATAGAGTCGCTCTTTGTCCCTGCAAGTCCAGCATCGTAGTGCTTTTCTCTGACGGACTTGGGGACAGCAGAGTGCTCTATGGCTCGAAGTGGAGCCGTATGACAATCGCCTTCGCCATCTTGGGTAGCAGAGAATACCCCGTCCAGAGCTTGTGGAGGAGCAAATGATTTTGGCCTCCACTCGCAGCGAGCTTTCTTTGTGCGGATTCGCTTCTGGACCGGGCCAGTACTTCCTTCAGAGAGCATTTCTTCAAACGCCTATTGGTCGAAGCGGACGACCATCTTCTGTTGCGTGGAGCCAAGCTTGGCTGCATCCGACTGCATCACCAACTCCTCAGCCGTAGAGAAGTTTGTCCCCAGCAGAGTCGCCATCGTGTTTGCCATCAAATATAAAAGAACAGAACAATTATCGGAGGACTGGACTTTTACTTCACAATACAAACTCGCTTGTACAAAGAAAGCCTAGGGACGAAAACCTAGGCACAGCAATCTAAGTATAATTATTTATTTTAGATTCTGGGGGGTGACGATAGAGGCTCGGGAAAGCGACTGCCGCTCTGCCTTACTCCTTGGATGATCGGGTGCAGCTTTTGGGATCTGTAGAAGAACTGACGGGCGTTGATGAAGAAATGCTCTCTCCCTTCAGGCTCTCTGGCTCTCTATGTCTCTATGTGCGTCTGTCTCTGTATCTCTCTCTGTATCTGTCTCTGCGTATATGTGTGTGTCTCCGTATATATTTTTGCAAGGGAACGGCACCCTGCTATTTATAAGAGTGGGGGACCTCATTAGGGTTTACAATGATCGCCCATTCTTGAAAGTCGGCGGCTAAGGATCATTAAATCTGGGCCGTTCATCGAGATTTGAGCAATAAACGTGATTGCATCAAATCTTTTGTGGATAATTAATGCTGATTGACATAAATCCTCCTGATTTGTCATGCCAACCTCGGATTTCTCGACACGTGTCTTTAATTGGCTTATTTACAAATGATCTGATTTGATCCCAATATTTTATTGGGATTTGTTGAGAGATTTCGATCAATCTGATGCCACGTGCCCTGCTATCATGCCACGTGTCATAACAGCAGAAATCTGAGCCGCAGGAAAGTTGGGCCGCATAAGGTTGGCCACATGTCAAGGCTGCCTAAGAGTGGCCCCCGTTGAACATTTGGACCGCATGGTAACGATTTGAGCCGCATGAGTATGAGTGAACCGCATGGAGATGGCCTTTGTGAGCCGCATGGAGCTAGTCTTTATGAGCCGCATGGGGCTAGTCTTCGTGAGCCTCATGGGGCTAGTCTTCATGAGCCGCATGGGGTTAGTCTTCATGAGCCGTATGGGAGAGTCTCCGCTTGGGCCGCATACAACTGTCCACGTGTCAAGGCCGCATGACAGTTTCTGAATCTCGGAAGATTATGTCAGAGATTTTCTTTGCTTCCCAAGGAGTCCGTCATTATGAGGGAGTCATAATGATATCTTCGTGTCAGAACTGTCACTTCGTCAAAGCTGTCAGCCGTCAAGGTATTTAATATAAAATAAGAGTGCTATTTGTAGGCCATGTGGCTCCTCTTTGAACCGCATGAGACTTGTTTGAGACGCATAAACGCTCGAGCCGCATGAACTCTCTGAGCCGCAGGAGGCTCTCTAGCCGCATGGATCTTTCCTTTATTCTTTTCCATGCTTCTACAACTGGCAGCAACATTTGATGACTACTTCGTGGTGATGATTATAATGATGTTCTTGTTGTGGAACTACAGATGGACATGACGGCCTTGCGATCTTCCGTTTCTATACAAGAAGTTTATGGAGATCGGTTACAATGACAGGATAAGGAAAAGTCGGAGGTATATATTCCTTGATGATATTGGGAAGATGATTCCGGTTCTTGAGGTATCCTGTACCCTGAGTGTACAAGGAGGTGCTGAGCTGATTGGCATAGGTAAGAGGGTCCTTGACTTCAGAAATCTTCTTTTGGTGCAAGTAGGCTGTTGGGGCAGACTGTTTATGACTTGCTGAAGTTGATCCTGACTGGCGCCTGTATAGGCATGCAAGTCAGATAGGTGTAAACCCCCAAAAAATTTCCTACTTTTTTTAAGATAAATCTGGTATTGATATTGCTTTCGTGATTGTACGTCACATGAGAGGTTGCATTTCGTATTTGCTCGTCGAGTACGAATATGTGTGAGGTACATATTTTTAGAAAGTATTTTTATTATTATAGCATTCAAATAATATATGTTAAATAAATTGTTTGCTTGAAGTTGTAAAATACGTCACAATAGAATTTTCCAAAAATCGTATATTTTTATATATTAAAAATAGTTATTTAATTCGTTGTTCCGATATAAGTAGTAATTTAGAAAAATTATTGTTGTATGAAAACATGCTATTTGTGTGCGTGTGACATGAAATTTATTTCATGTCCCCTTTGATTTTCTAAGACTAATTATAATTGTTTTATTTAAATATAAAAATGTAATTCAAATATTTATAGTGATTTTCGAAATTTATTTATTACCATTATTTAATATGACGAAAAAGGTATTTTTGAAATAGTGTTAAATTTAATATTTAGTAAATTATGATGATTTAATTAAATTTATTTTGAATAGCTTCTAAATTGAAGATGGTTTTATCTAGATTGAACTAGGATTGGAATAAACTAGTTTTAAATTTATTTGAATTAAATAATGAGATATCCACATGGGGATTTAAATCATCCCAAATCCTTATCCAAATAGGGTTTCCACCTCCTATATAAGGAGACCTCATTGTTCTCTTTTTCTCCATAAATTCCACAAGCCAAAAATCTTCCACCACATCGTGCATCGTGTCTGTGCCCGTGTCCATCCACTATATTCCTTTTACAGATACATTGGTTCCGACCCGAGGCTGACAAATCCGACCCTCTACCCCGTCGTGTCGAACACCCTCGACACAACACAACTCAGCCCCGTGTTGTCCCAACACAAACCCTCACCATCGACTACCACCTCCGCAGCCGCCCAGAAAACCCTACACCGCCCGGACCAACCATCATTCGCCACCACTAGCGCCACCATCCACACCCCAGTCGACCATCCCCTGGCCGCCGCTACCTGAACCACTAGCATCTCCGTCATCATCATCATCCCCACGACCACCATCAACCAAAGTCGGTAACCCCACCACCGCCGCCCCGCTAAGCCTGGGCCAAAAACCCCTTTTCGTAAGACTCCTCGCGCTTTCTCCTTTCCCAGCGAGCTCCATCACGACGAGCCCCGTGATCGGCGACCACCCATCAGTGTCCTGCCCGGAGATGAACTCTTCTCCCTCGCTCAGCAGCTTCACGTCGGCCTAGATTGAGCACCGTCGATGTCCTCTTGAGCGCGCCCCTAGAGTCGCGACCATCTTCCGCTGCTCCCCCTGCTGGTAACCCCGATCTGCCCCCTCTTCTTCTGCTCTCTCACTCTTTTCCTCTTTCTGATCTATAATAAATGGAGAGAGACAATTTTCTCACAACAATTAATGCGGCTGAAAGCAATAATGAATGCTCATTCTCCAATAGTTGCTTCGTCATTATCTTCCTTTTTCAAAAGCTATATTGGAAGAATGGAAGAAATAAATTATCTTTGTTCATATTTTATTCTTACTATAAAGTACTGAACTTTGAACTTTATATATAAAAGTATGTATATATTTTGTATTCTACTATCTATTATTATTTTGTATTATTGATAATATTTTATATGTATATATACATATTGTTATGAGTACTAATATTAGTTTTTTTTTGCAAATCTATTATTATTATTATTATTTGTTATTAATATTGCCCATGGTTTACTATTATTAATAAATAAAATTGTTACCTATTATTGGTACATTATTTTATTATTTTAATTATAAGTTTTTGACAAGAAAATGATTTTCTATATTTTTAAGTGTTTTTTCATAAAATTTTGTATAAAAAAAATATATAGTTTTTATTCCAATTAATTTCCAAATATAGTTCTAAATATCATAAGTAATTTTAAATAGTTTTTAAATGCTATAAATATTTTTAAAAAAATTTAAAAATATTTTATACCCAAATTCTCACTGTCTGTCTATCTTGATCATTGCTGATTATATTCTTCTTTTCTCATAAATTTCGGACCCTTACACCTCGACCTTGCTATTGGACTATTGGGATATGTCAAAACACCGCACCACACCAGGCGACAAACCAGGCAAGATATCTTGCCATTATTTACTGTTTATGAATAATCTGCATTTTTATATTCTTGTCTTTATTTTCAGTTTCTTCTAGTTATATTATTATGACAGTTCATGATTTCCCTGCTTGCCTTCACAATTTATAAACTGCTTGTCTTTGAAGTTGCATGTAGACCTAGAAGTTATGTAACGCCCCAGTTCTAAAATACTTAGGACTAAGTACGTAGACATGCCATCTGTATACATACGAAGTATACTCCAATATATGAAATTATCGTATGTATACATAAGCTATAAATGCAGTAAAACCAAGGCTAATTAATCTCATCCACAAAATAAAGGAATAAAAGATACCATATAATCAACTATGAAATTTCTTTATACAAGATGTTGGACGGAGACAAATCCACTACCAACTATTTTAAAAGAGAGTACATAACAGAATAAAGAGTTTGGCGAACGAAGCGAAGATGATCAAAGTGCAATCATCCTCGAAGAAATAGAGATGATCACGGCCATGACTAGAACACATGCGAAAGATAAGAGCACACACCTGGAGAGATAACCAGGTCCTCAGAGGGACGTAGCAAGACACACAATATCATGCCATATAAACTGAATATAACTGATCAATAATAATAAGTAAGTGTAACACCCACTTTTCTAAAATAAGGGTAATTTTAAACTTTTGTAAAAGTTTATTATTTGATAATAGGATTTATGATTTATGGAGATTTTTAATTAATTTAATACTATTTAAAATTGGTGAATTATAATTTTGATGTGTTAGCTAGAAACCCTAGAACTGTTGAGCCTAGAGACTAACCATGACCATGGGGACCTAACCATGTGATTAGAATGAATATTTACAACTTTTTGGGCTAAGGATATTTTGGTTATTTTGTGACTTTTGAATTATTTAAGATTTTGATTAATTTGTGAATTTTATCGTATTTTAATAATATTTAAATTGATGTATTATAATTTTGGTCATTTTTTTTTAATATTTTGGGAATTTTTATATATTAATATCGATTTTACGAGATTGTTTTGTCGGGTTTGAGTTTCGTTTCGTTCCGACTTGTGTTAGTGACCCGGGTAGCTTAGACTATAGACGGGATCCCAAAATTAGTTAGTTATGGCCCACAGACCCCACTAATTAAGTTAGTGAGTTTAGACTAATCCCACTTGTTAGACTGGTTAATTTAGAGGCTTAAATTTAACCCTTTTGATCCCAAATTTGAACCTAACTTAAAATTAACCAAGAGGACAAGTTGAGGCCTTATTGGGCTTTCTCCCAAGGCCCAAATAGGGTTTAATGGCAGCCACTAAAGGTAGGTTAGCCTCCCTTCCTTTCATTTCATTCCATCTTGCCTATTTTCCTTCACAAAGTGTTCTTTCCTAAATTAGAGAGCTTTCCTCTTTGATTTGATCTCCAAATCCTTACATCCCTCCACCAAAACTTCTATCCAACCTTCTCATACTACCAAGGGAGGGTACTAGCAAAGATTTGGAGCAAAGTGCAAGGAGGAGTGTCCTTTTTGGAAGATCTTCATGTCGGAGCCGTGTCCTTGGGAGTATCATTGGGATTCCACTCCCAATAGGTAAAACCAACCCTCTAAATTGATTTCTTATGCATATTAGTTAGTTTTGAATCCATAGGATCCACCCCCATGTATGTACCCCATTTAGATTCAAATTTAAGGCCATTTGGAGCTCTTTTGAGGATTTTAGATATGTGTCTTGTGTCCTACTTGATAGATCCCAAATTAGGACACCCCATGTGTATGTATGTATGATAATAGTTTAAATAGATATTTAAATTCAGTTTTAGAATGGTTAGAGAGTGGATTAATCTTAGTTAGGATGGTTAGAATGTGTTTCATTTGGATACCTATGTTGGTATCCAAGTATCTTGGCGTACATGTGTTTCTTTTGTCCAAAACAACTCAAATTCGTCATAATATTCATCCACGTTTCTATTAACCAAATCAACTTAGAAATGTCATAAATTTTAGCTTAGAACTCCGATTAATCTTTCATTTTTTAAAAAGAACCGTATCGAAGTTAGCTTTCCAAATATATATTTTAGTAAGCCAAAATCGTTCTAGAACTTCTTGTAAAACTATTTGAGTATCAGTTGTCCGAAAGACAAATACGTTTCGATGCTTTTGCGATTCCGGGAGCTTCTGGACACAAAAATGCGATCCGTTTGATGTTTCAGAAATCTAACACGAAGGGATACAACATACATTAATCCCAGAATTTATTGAAGGCCCAATTGGTACAGTATTGGTTTTAAGTAGAAGAGTGACTATACGACATAGACATTTTGTGTAACCTATGAGCCTATGTAGTATAGATATTAAATGAATGTAGATTATGTAATACATGATATGTCAGATGAATGGAATTATATATATATGTATATATATATATATATATATATATATATATATATATATATATATGATATGTATCCTCTTTAGATTAATGTATATATATGGTTGAATGCTAGCATGTAGGAATGCAATAAATGTAATGTATGTAAGCAATGCATAAATGCATGAATGAAAGAATGATATACAATGTATGCATGAAAGTATATAATGAATGCTAGATACGAGTGCAAGATATACAAGTAATGATAGATATGAATGCATAATGTATACATAATGTAATACAATATATAATGATATCATGTATTGTAATATAGAATATATGATGCAAGCATGTATATGTCCACTGTTTTCCCTTTTTCTTACATTTTTCCTTCCCTTCCCTTTCCATTTCAGCTTTCCTCCTTTTTTCCCTCTTCTATTTTTATATGTCGTATACAATGTATATAATGTATAGATGCATGTAAGTATGTAATATGCATGAATGGCATGTATGTAATAAAAATAAGCATATGTATGCAACTTAATGATATATGAATGTATATAATGCATGAACTGAAGTATGCATGTATATGGGATATGAATAAATGATATATATATATATATATATATATTTTATATATATATATATATATATATATATATATATATATATATATATATGTTAAGGTAATGTAATGTATGTGTTCACATATATTTTGAGTAAAATATATGAGTTTGTATGCATATATTATATGTATGCATGTATGCAGGAATGAATATAATATAATGTAGAGTATGCATATATGAATATAATGTATGCAAGTATATAATGTATTCAAATATGTATCTATGCATCTATGTATGTATGTATAGGTGCGTAAATGAATGCAAATGTGCATATATGATATGTATGTAGGCATGTATGCAATGTATGTATACATGATATGTATGTATGCATGTATACAATGTAAGTATGTATGTATGTATTTCTATAAACTGAGTTAACCTATAAGCTTTTACACACATGCATTCATACACCTTTTGATACCATGTATCCCATATCACATACACCTACCTATCACTAAATTTGAGAACATTAACACATATCCTTTCACACACATGCCAAACACACACTTACTTACTCTTTTACCTCTCCTTCTCTCTCTCTATATATATGTATGTGCCTATATATATAGCTTTCCTATATATATCTATGTATATGAATATGTGAATGTGAATAATATATATACATTATATGACTAAGTTTGTGTGCTTTGTTAGCTTATGGTTTAGTTTTGTGCTTGATTTAGCAAGTGACTTAGGCTATGAGTTAGTAGCTATCTTGGATACTTGATTTGCATAGACTTAGTTTGTTTAGACCTAGAATTGACTAACCTAGACTAGTTGACCATTGTTGACCCAACCCTAGCTAGTTTGACCACAGTTGACTAGAGTTGACCTAGTTTGACTTTATAGTTGACCAGAGTTGACAAAGAGTTGAATTTGACCTAGATTGACTTAGACTCATGTAGATTGCATTATAATTTCAATTACCATATAAATTGAAATCTTTATAACCTGTGTTGCTCTAACTAGGACTTTGTGACTCCAGTTGGCCATCTTTTTATATCAGCTGTTCAGGATATCAGGCGAGTACATTCTCTGACCGTTTCATACTTGATAGGATTTACATTTATGTTCTAGATTATTTTACTTGATGCTGTCACGTTGTTACCACGGATTGGTACTATATGGATTCCTTCATGATATGTTATCCCCCTCGGGAGCATCGGGTTACGGTATGTCATGTGCATTTCACTTTCATCATGTACTCCGGTGCTTTCACCATTTATGTGCACTCTTGTGATTCATGTACTCTCATGTTCACAGTGCCCCCATGCATATATTCATGTGCACCCATTTATGGGCTTTCATGTGATATCATGTGCAATAACATAACTTATCTGGATCCTTGTGTATTAATTGGGGGACGGGGGAGTATAAATAGTCATGTGAATAATTTCCAAAATAGTATAATCATGTGAAACTCTTTAGCATACTCATGTACAAATTCAAGCCGTTCACATGTCTATCTTGTACTCTACATCACTAGCCATTGTTAGCTCTTTACTTATAGTAGATATTTCTTTACAGTCATCTCTTTTACTTCATATATTTCCCTGCGTTTCATGTATCGTACTCTATAGCATATTTACATATCCTGTCATATTATAAACTGCGTGAGATACATTGTGCTCGTTCCTGTCCTGACTGGACCTGTAGAAAATATTACAGATAACCTGAAGATTCATAGCTAGCCAAGAGGACCAATAGAGCTTGGAGTAGATTACTAGTTTATGGTTTAGTTCCTCTTTTAGAACTTGTTTTGTAATAAGTGGTGTCTTGAGATTGTTGAGATGTTGTTATTTTGGGAGTATATTTAAGTTGTTGTTGTTTTGAGTTTTATATAGTTGTTAGACTCCTGTGTTATCTTCTCGTGCTTAGATTGTGATTGAGTATTATCGTATCTTATACTTGTCCTCTATTCGGGGTTGAGGTTGTGACATGTACATTATATAATTGCGTGAGTTGTTGATTAGATAGTGACCTAGAACAGCGTTCTACCGTCGACACTGTGGCGTAGGCTGGACGTACCCACTTCTCGTGCCCTACACTGGGTACGGGTCGTGACAGTAAGATCGGATCATAACATGGTCCAATACCTCACCATTTATATTAGCGTACCATCCCTCCAACCAAACAAGGTCAGGAGATGGCGCACTAACCCATGATGAAGTATCTTCCCAAGTCATGAATCTAATATGGTATCTGGACCACAACAAGGTTCAATACCTTCTCATCGGAGTAGTAAGCCACACATACAACCAATCAAGGACAAGATGTGGTGAACTAATCCGCGACAAGATATTGTTCCAGGCCACGGTCAGATACAAGTAGCCAAACCAAGAGTACTCATACCTAACAGATAAGGGTGCCTAACCAATCTAAGCGAATGCAGTTTTAAGAACACTGTCCAACGCATGGGCCCTGGGTAAAATGGGATAGGCATGGTCCCCCGTGGGGAACCAGAGGCCCAATCAATAAGAGCATAATGTTCCGCAGAACGTCAGTGGCCATCAGTAATCATGGGTCATCAACCCGCTGTAGAAGCATGGAAAAGAATAAAGAAAGATCTATGCGGCTAAGGATCCCCATGCGGCTGAGATAGCACATGCGGCTCAGGGATCCATGCGGCTCAAGCGTTTATGCGGCTCGAATAGTTCCATACGGCTCAGAGAGGAGCCACGTGGCCCGCAACAGCTCTTTCCTTTGTCCTTTACTATATTAAATGCCTTGACGGCTGACAGCTCTAACAAATGACAGCTCTGACGTACGATAATGGCTCCGTCATAATGGCAGATTCCTAGGGAAACGAAGGAGATCTCTGACACAATCCCCCGAAACCCAGAAACCTTCATGCGTCCTTGACATGTGGACAGTCGCATACGGCTCAAACAGAGACCATCCCATGCGGCTTAGGCCGAAGCTATCCCATGCGGCTCACGAAAACTACCCCATGCGGCTCAAGAAGAGGCTACCCCATGCGGCTCACGAGGACTACCTCCATGCGGCTCACGAGGACTATCTCTATGCGGCTCACGAAGAAAGCACCCATCATACGGTCACCTACGCTCATGCGGCTCAGATCACCACCATGCGGTTCAAATGTTCAGGGGCCACTCCCAAGCAACCTTAACACGTGGCCAGCCTAATGCGGCTCAATAGGGAGCAGTCCTCATGCGGCACAGATTTTCTAAGTAGTTCGCGGTTAAGACACGTGGCATGATAATCGGACACGTGGCATCAAATCGACCGAAATCCATCAATAAATCCTAATAAAATATTGGGATCAAATCAGATCATTTATAATCAAGCAAATCAATGACACGTGGCTGGAAATCCGAGATTGGCATAACAAATCATGAGGATTTATGTTAATCATCATTAATTACCGACAAAGATTTGTTACAATCACATTAATTGCCCAGATCTATTATATTCAAGATGAGCGGCCCAGATTCATTGATGCTTAGCCGCCAACTTTTGAGAATGGGCAATCATTACAAACCCTAATGATGCCCCCACTCTTATAAATAGCATGGTGCCATTCCCTTACGAAAAAAAGAGAAGAAGAGAGGAGAGAGAAGACAGAGATAGAGAGAGCCAGAGAGAGAATATACAGAGATCGAAAGGAGAGCATTTCTTCATCAACGCCAAGCAGTTCTTCTACAGAGCCAAGGTTGCACCCGATCGTCCAAGGAGTAAGGCAGAGCTGCCGTCGCTTTTCCGAGCCTCTATCGTCACCCCCCAGAATCTAAAATAAATAATTGTACTTAGATTGTTGTACCTAGGTTTTCGTCCCTAGGCTTTCTTTGTACAAGCGAGTTTGTATTGTGAGTCTAAAGTTCAGTCCTCCGATAATTGTTCTGTTCTTTTACAATCAATGGCAAACACGATGGCGACTCTGCTGGGGACAAACTTCTCCACGGCTGAGGAGTTGGTGACGCAATCGGATGCAGCCAAAATTGGCTCCACGTAACAGAAGATGGTCGTCCGCTTCGACCAACAGGCGTTTGAAGAAATGCTCTCCGAGGGAAGCGTTGGCCCGGTCCAGAAGCGAACCCGCACAAAGAAAGCTCACAGCGAGTGGAGGCCAAAGTCATTTGCTCCTTCCCAAACTCTGGACGAAGTGCTCTCTGCTGCCTAAGATGGCGGAGGTGTCTCTCGGGCGTCCCCACTTCAAGCAATAGAGGACTCTGCTGTCCCCAAGTCCGGCAGAGGAAAGCACTACGATACTGGACTTGCAGGGGCAAAGAGCGATTCTACGTGCTCTAGGAAAAATCCGAACAAGGGCACTAACCGCAAAACAAAGACTCATGCGGCCAAGATTGCCAGCCGCATGAATGATGACCATGCGGCTGAAACTGCTAGCCAAATGCCTATTACTCATGCGGCCAGACTTTCTAGCTGCATGGAGAATACTCATGCGGCCAGGATTTCCAGCCACATGGAGAAGACCTATGCGGCTACGCTTGCCAGCCGCATGAAGATTATTGATTCCAACCGCATGACGCCTATTCCACGCGGCTCTGTCTTCGACCGCCTCTCCTATGGTTCTGATCCCTTGTGCTCCCAAGAAGACATGTCTGACTCTCTCCAGCACCACTTAGACTCTTCCTATTATGTGCCCTCACGCACTAGAGTGAAGATGTCTAGGGCAGCACGAGCTTGGCAAGCTCGGTCCGCTGATCCGACCTCTGACCATCCGAGCATCCCATATACTGTTATGCGGGCCTCTGATGAGAAGTTGTACCGAACCACTCGAGTCCAGCCCCCGGCGGCAAACGGACAGAGAGGTTCCCAAAAGTCTCCCAAAATTTAGGGAGCAAACATGGTCGATCCGGACCCATCTGACTTGCGTGAGGCCATCCTCCACAAACGCAAGAAAAGAGAAGGTGCCTCGGGGTGCAAAGAGTCCTTCTTCGGACGTCACTGCACCCAAGTCATCGTCAACTGCTGTTGCAATAACGCGACGGTATGAGAGACCGGCAATCCGTCTTTCAAAGACTGCAACAACCATGTTCAGAGGATGAGGCACCTCCCGTCGTCTCATGCAACTCTACTCAGAAAATCCCCACCTATGGGAGGAGGAAGAAGACCAATGTTTCCAGCCCAAAGATTTCAACCACTATAACTAAAAGACTATCGTCTAAACGGGTGCCCACCACCGGAGTTTTCTATGGTACCCGTTCAAAGACAAAATTTGCTACAGTGGGAGATTTATCGTCCACACCACTGGGGGTTACTGGGACTGGGGGTAGCATTCCTCAGAACATCCACGATAATCCGATGTTCCAAAGAGATGAGCCCGAGGAAACAACTCTCCTATCAAATACAGCAAGGGCCGACGTCCCCGAGGACGTCCACGACTCCCAAGATGAAGCAAACTCTGAAGCTGGGGGTACTATCCCTTCTGAGTCCGAACAAGAGGAGAATATTCCTACATATCTCGATGACTTCTCGCTACTGGGGTATGATTCGGAGGACACGTCCTCCATCGTTCCTTCCATCTCTCCTCATGTAAAGACGGTGTTTATGACGGACAGCAACCAAGGTGGTTCCAGTGATCGCCAACGCATCGACACTTTGGAGACCATACTGCATGCCTTGGTCAGGTCTTTAGACGAGATCAAAGCGGCCCTTCTAACTCTCCAAGGAGGGACGCCAGGCCAAACAAGCGCGGGTCCCACGGCTAATGCAGACTCGAACTCAGCGGCACCGAACCCGGGCAACAATCCTCCTGAAATGATGGCCCCCTCCGCTGTGGACGAGGCCAGGGAAGCAAGAAGAGAGGTCCAGGATCTCCGAGCCATGTTTCACGCTCGAGAAACCTCTCAAGACCTCAGAATACGACAACCATACCCTGCTGCATGGAGGGATGTCCCCTTCCCACCAAGATATAAGTTATTCAATATTAATCCTTATGATGGCAAGACCTCCGCAAGTCGGTACATCACTTACTTCGAGGTCACCACCGACCATCTGCCCTACGACGATGCCATCCTTACATGATTATTCATCCGGGCATTGGAAGGAGTCACCTTCGACTGGTATCACAACCTGCCGGACAACTGCATCCACTCTTTCGCCAGCTTCAAGCGCATGTTCTTCGAGAGATTTTACGAAGTAGGACATGACATCACGATGTCCACCCTCATGGACGTCGTCCAAGGGGAGAAAGAGCTGACAAAGAACTATATTGAGCGGTTTTGCCAAACCGCAATGAAGCTGCCGTCTGGTAACCCAAATTCCTCCTAAATTTAAATTTTCCAAAAGAGACTGATTCCAACAATCAGCCTCTGGATGGGCGAAAGTCAATTCAAGCACTGGAAGACGTTTATTATCACTGCCACAAGCGCCGAAGAACGATTGAAGAAGGCTCGCCAACTGGGATTGTACATCTCAGAGGAAGAAGACAAGGGCAGGCATCCCAACGGTAACACCAACAATGGGGGTAGCTCCACCAACAATCGGGACAACAAGGGCAAGCAGGCTATGGTGGCCGACACAGCACAGAAACCTAAACCAAAACCGGCAGACAAGCAATGGCCACAAATGACCTACTCCTTTGAAGACGGCCACGTCAAGACCATCTTCGACATGCTCATACAAGGAGACAGAATTCAGCTCCCTCCACAAAGACGGGAACCCCGGCCGACAAAAATGGAGAGCCCAAAATACTGCCATTACTACCACTACGTCCACAATGCTATACACGACTGCTACCAACTGAAATGGTACATCCAACATCTCATCGATTCGAACGCTCTGGCCATCGATTTTAAAGAGGTAATTGTGGCAGCCAATATGGTATCTGTACAATTTGGCAGCTTTCCTCCAACAGAGACTCAAGACGGTGTAATCCCCATCCCTCTGGCGACAATGGAGATTGCTAATCTTCCACCTCCTCGGGATCAGGCTGCTGGTCTAATGCCCCTCACCACATCACGAGGGGAGGTCATGTGGGTCCATCCAGACTTGGTATCTGAAGTGACTCAGTCCACACCATCTTCCATTCGCAAGAAGAAGAGTGGAAAAGTCAGATCCTGCCGCACTATCTCAGTAGATATCGAAGAAGTCACAGCCGTCGTCATTCGGTCTGGGGCACAATCCCAACCTGTGGCTGATAACTCGGCTGAAGATCATCAGCCTGCTACAACTGACGCTCCGGGACCTTCTCAGCCTCCGACGACCGACAAGCCTAGGCCGAAGGAGACTCGCTTTGACAAATCACTACGAAAAGAGGCACCGCAGGGGCTGGGAAGACCCTACAACTTCGACATCTTGGCGCAATTGGCCAACACACCGACCAAATTATTATTATACGAGCTCCTGAGACTCTCAAAGGATGTTCGTGCGGCTTTGAGCAATGTACTACAGAATGTCGATGCCTACCTGGCTCAGGTCAACCTCACGGGAGAGAACCCGCCTGCAAATCTCCAAGACAGCGCTTGCATGGGAGTGATGCCCAACATTGACTTCACTCCGTATGATATGCTCATCAAAACCAACCTGCACGATCGCCCGTTATATTACACTGGATACATCGGTGACGTAAAGGTGGATCGGATGCACATTGATCCTGGTTCTTCCATAAGCATCATCCCGAAGGGTCTGTTACATCATCTCTGCATCCCTATGCATCGTCTGACGCCAACAAGCACCGCCATCAGCGGTTTCAATTTGGGCAGGAGCTACCCAATCGGGAAGATTCGTCTGAAGTGCAAAATTGGCGATCTCCAGTCGGAAGTCACCTGTTACGTCATAGATGTAGACACTTCTTACAACATCCTCTTGGGGCGCCCTTGGATACACGATTATATGATCGTGCCTTCCACGCTGCAACAATGCTTCAAGTATGTCGACAAATACGGCTTCGTGAGGACAAAATTTGCCAACATCGATCCCTTCAAAGGGGTCGAATCCTACTACTCAGACTCCTGCCTATACAAAAAGTCGAAGAGGCACCTTGGTGAAGGAGATGTGCAAGCTCGTACCGTGACAGCCACAAGATCAGAAGAACCCCTAACGTCCACCTCCAAGCTCGCAAACCTGGCAAGTCCGTACCCCTTACAGCTACTCTGCGTAAGAACGCAATTAGCCTCTCAGCACAAGAAGAGCAAATGATAATCCGGCTGCCAAGGTCTGGCCAAATGCCAAGACCCACAACGGAGCCACTGACAATCAGACTGCATAGAGTTGGCCAGCCACAAACGTAGAAGCTCAATTCCTCCGATAATCCAATGACGATACACCTTCCCAAAAAGAATCGTCAGCCCGATACAAAGTCTGGGGCTTCTAGCGAGCCAACCACTCCCCGTCCAGCATCGAGTACCAAACTGGGGGTCGCTAGTTTGCCAACGACTCCACGTTCTGCTCCACCAGCAGAACCTCTGATGATCAAGTTGTCCAAGTCATCCTCTCAGTCTTCATTTATACAGGGGGCGGCCGAAGAAGAACCAGAACTGGCCAAGTATATGGCTGATCACACTGATGTTCCATCCGCATATGATGGGCTATCTTTGAACTACATCAAGCTTAATAAGCTTTATGCTATGGAACATGTTATAGGCGCTCACCTATACACACAGGTGATAAGTGTTTACACCACAAATCAACTTACAACTATGGAAGATGCTTATCGCATAATCGAGGGAGGGGACCATCCAATCATCTTCGGTCGGAAGAATGATCCACAGCCCTTCACCATAGAAGAAGTCGATCTCGAATCGGACGCCGGGAGACTACCTCTCTATCTATATAGCCCCCAATCCAAATACCTCATACAAAAATAGGGGTATGATCTGGAGACTATGCCTGGTTTGAACTACGGCACTGGTCGACGATTTTTTTTAAAGTCGTCGGTCCCGACTGGCAAACCACAGGACTACTACAACAAGACCCGATACGGACTGGGATATATTACGCCTACAACGACCCCTGAAAGCTCGGATGAGGAATGCGACTGGCATTCACACTCAACCGGATCACCAACTTTTGATTCAGATATCAGCATCGGGGATGTATTCAGGCAAGTCCTGTCTGTCAATATGGCATTCGCTGATGCTTACGAAGAAGGTGAAGACTTTCCTGAACTCCTCGAATTAGAGCCATGGGCCCAACAGCTGTATGTGCAATGGGAGAAGCGGTTTGAACAAAAAGAGCCTCCTACTGAAGATGAGGTCATACAAGTGGATCTCGGCAGCGACTCTTTTCCAAAACCAATCTTCGTTAGTAAAAGTCTGACAGACGAAGAGCGAGAATCGCTACTGGAACTCGTTAAAGAATACATCGATGTGTTCGCCTGGAGCTATGAAGACATGCCAGGACTAAACCCCGAGGTTGCCCTTCACAAGCTCAACATTCGGCCAGATGCAAAGCCAGTCAAACAACAACAGCGATACTTCC
Source organism: Iris pallida (assembly GCA_029216955.1). NCBI lineage: Eukaryota > Viridiplantae > Streptophyta > Magnoliopsida > Asparagales > Iridaceae > Iris > Iris pallida. The sequence goes on along the minus strand of JANAVB010029857.1, from coordinate 179,070 downwards.
GTCCGGGCATCATGGATGCGATCGAAGCCGAAGTCAACAAACTGATAGTCAGCGGCTTCATTCGGGAGGAACAACATCTGGATTGGGTTGCCAACATAGTGCCAGTCCTAAAAAATAATAGGAAGATTCGAATCTGCATCGACTTCCGCAATCTGAATGAGACATGTCCCAAAGATGAATTCTCCCTCCCTATCACAGATATCATGATTGACAACACCTGCGGCTTCGAACATTTGTCATTCATGGATGGCTTCTCGGGGTACAACCAAATCAAGATGTCTCATAACGACAAAAAGCATACATCATTCCGAACACCAATTGGCACATACTGCTACACAGTCATACCTTTCGGTTTAAAAAATGCTGGCGCCACATATCAAAGAGCCATGAGTATCATCTTCAGAGACCACTTACGCAAGATGGTGGAGTGCTATGTTGACGACATTGCCGTCAAGAGTCGTTGTAAGGAAGACCATCTCCAGGATCTGAGGACGGTATTCGACCTGATGCAAGCACACAACCTAAAGATGAATCCCACAAAATCCTTCTTGGGCGTATCCAGCAGAAAGTTCTTGGGTTTTATCATCACCGCCCAGGATATCCACGTAGACCCTGAGAAGACAAAGGCAATCATAGAGGTGGGTCCCCCGAGAAATCTTCGAGAACTCCGAGGCCTCTAAGGGAGGTTAGCTTACATCAGGAGGTTCATTTCCAATCTCTCCGGGCGTTGTCAGCCATTCACCCATCTCATGAAGAAGGGCGTCTCATTCGTATGGGACGAAGAATGTCAACGTGCCTTCGACAGCATCAAAGAATATTTGTCGAACCCTCTGGTCCTGGTGGCCCCGGTTGCTGGAAAACTATTCTTGCTCTATATACAAGCAATGGAGCATTCCTTCGGTGCTCTGCTGGCACAAAAAAATGATGCAGGCCATGAACAAGCTATATACTACTGTTTGCCATTGATTGTAAAAGAACAGAACAATTATCGGAGGACTGAACTTAGACTCACAATACAAACTCGCTCGTACAAAGAAAGCTTAGGGACGAAAACCTAGGTACAGCAGACTAAGTACGATTGTTTATTTTTGATTCTGGGGGGTGACGATAGAGGCTCGGGAAAGCGACGGCCGCTCTGTCTTACTCCTTGGACGATCAGTATGCAGCCTTGGCTCGGGGAAGATCTGCTCGACGTTGATGAAGAAACGCTCTTCTTGCTCTCCTCGGATTGCTCTCCTGGCTTCTCTCTCTCTGTGATTATCAAAAAAAAAGGGGGAGCTCTCTCTGTATAGATCTCTCTCTTCTTATTTTTTATTCTTTTGTTGCCGACCTCTCCTCTTCTTTTTTTTTCAAGGGAATGATGCTGGCTATTTATAAGAGTGGGGGGTGATCATTAGGGTTTGCTAATGATTATCTGTTTGGAATGTCGGTGCTCCTTCATTCTATCTGAACCCTTGATCCTGATTATAGTGAATCTCGACCATTAATGCGGATAGCATCGTATCTTATGAGCAATTAATGCTAGCTGCTTTAAATCCTCGTGATTGATTATGCCAATGTCTGATTGCTCGCCACGTGTCCCATTAGCTTGATGATAAATGATATGCCCTGATCTCAGTAATTATGACGATGATGTCAAATATATTCGTTGAGATTCGGTTAAATCTCTTATTGATCCTATGTCACGTGTCTTAATTGTGAGTCCTGTCAGAGCCGCATAGGATTGACGATCCTTGAATCGCAGAGAGATACTCTTTGTAAGCCGCATAGGACGATGCTTCATCGAGCCGCATATGCGTAATCTTTATGAGCCGCATGAGCTGGCGTTGTATTGGGCCGCAGGGAATGTGTTCCCAGGGAGCCGCATGAGCTAGCGTTGTATTGGGCCGCAGGGAATGTGTTCCCAGGGAGCCGCATGAGCTAGCGTTGTATCGAACCGCATGGAACGGGTTCTCAGGGAGCCGCATATGACTGATTTCTACGTGGCAATCTGGGACTTCTGACGGATTTGGTCAGAGATTTTCTTCTTTTCCCGAGGAGTCAGTCATTATGGCAAAGCCATTATGAAACTTTATGTCAGGGCTGCCACAGTGAATCGTGCTGGAGCAATAAATGAGGCCATTACTCAAACGACCAGCTGTAGGGAAGGATCACACATGGCATCCATCGAGCCGTATATGCCTTGCTGAACCGCATACGCTTCCGAGCCGCATGCGATTGAGAGTCTTCTTTGAACCGCATAGGGCCGCTCCTGTGCGAGCCGCATAAGCTTCTTACTCACAGCCGCATGGATGATTATTCTAATATTTTCCATGCTTCTACAGGACCCCCTTCAAAGTTTTCAATTTGTAAAAATTGGAATACTTTGAACAGGAAGCATGGCCCCGTTCATGCCGCATAGGATTTTTCTGTCTGCCTGAGCTTCCTAGCCGCATAAGTGCCTTAGCCGCATAAATTCATCTGGCCGCATAAACTTGTTGCCACGTGTCTTGAACACGTGTGCAAATCTTCATTAAGTGCCTTTGATTTGATTTAACGCCGCCTTTTGGGGGAGGATCCCAAGAGTCGATTTTGCCTTGACCGAAGCGTTTTGCCTTTATTCTTTGGGGGCGGCGCGTAATCCGAGGCATACTCCGAGACGTCTGTTCGTTTCGTGAGTCTTTTTTACCTATAAATAGGAGTCTTTAAGCCTCTTGGGGCTTTTTTTTACCTTCTCTCTTTGCTCTGATTCTCTATTTGCCGTCTTTGCTCTTCGTCTTCTTCCTTTAGCAACCGACAATGGCTCCCAAGAAGGCTGCAGCATCGAAGGCTGCCTCATCTTCTACGGCAGCGAAGGGCAAGAAAGCTGCGTCTTCATCGACTGCGGCGGCGAACATGGCGGCTCCTCCGTTGACTGACGTGCCCGTTTTTCACCCCGACGTCCACCCGCCTATCGCTGGTAAGGGTCCCTTAATATGAACTGCCATGGCTATGCCGCATATTTTATGCGCGAGCCTATATTCCAAAGCACACTGTGTGTCCAACTCATGCTTGGGCCGCATGGGGTATGACTCAGGTTTGAGCCGCATAAAAGTGGTTGCGTAACTACTTCTTTAACAGGGCCGCATAAGCTCATCCTCGCTGGTCTGCATAAGCTCATCCTTGCAGGACCGCATAAGCGTTTTAGAGCCGAATATAATCCTTTCGGACCGTATAAGTTCCTCCGTACTGAGCCGCATGAGTTCCCTTCGAACGGAACCGTACGAGTTTATTCGTACTGGACCACATGGGCTCTTTCAAACTGAGCCGCATAAGCTAATTTGAACTGACCTGTATAAACCGAGCCGTACCTATGCTGAGCCGCATAAGCATCATGTGTTTTTGCGTTTCAGCTATCATTTTGACCTTGTTTCTTTTGCCTTTATTCAGTGACTCTGCCCGTGAATCCTGCTGGGGAACTTATGGTAGGCTCGCGTCAGTTTGCCTCGGGCGTTCATTGGGATGACTTAGTTCATCAAGTGTCCGAACAGCTACTTGTTGATGAACCTTTGGAGCGACTAAATGCTATCAGGGTTCAATCCTTTCAGTTCCTTGTTGATATGATAAGCTCTGGGCAGTCTGACGGAAAGTATCTGAAACCGGTCTTCCTCTTTGGGGATGCGTTGGTTGTAGAAAACTCCCGAGTGTTGGATGTTTCGGAGAGTTGGGATTTTGACCTGGACGGGATGCCGATTCACATCCCTATTATGAAGCGCCATTTCCCTTTTGAGTGGTTCAATATGATCGTTCTGGATAGGCAGATGCCGGAGACCCTCACTCCAACCAGACCGGGGATGTTTGTTGGTAATATCCGTTATAACAGAGCCACTGGGTCAGTGCGTGCAGTCAAAGATCCAGCCAGTCGGTCTGTGATGGGGTTAGTTCCAGGTACCTTCATCAACACCCCTGGTCCTAACTTTTTATTCTTCCAGGCTGATACCTTTCTGAGTCAGCTTGCTCGCAAAGGGTCCTATCCTATTGGTAGGTTGGTCCTGCCGAGCTGGTTACACCCTATTCCTCCATGGGCTAATCTGTCCTCATGGATCCTACGAAAGTATGAAGAGTTTTTGCGGGGAGTCAACCTTTATGACGCTATCCGGGGTACCAGCCATGGGTTGCCCGTTAATAAGCCACTGTTCATGGCCCTTTTGGAGATGTACAATCATCGAACGGAAACCTTTTTTTACCCCTGTTGGAGAATTAGGGCTCGCTCTTCACGAGATGTATGTTGTCTCCAAGCTCCCCTGGGGGGATGAACCCTTCGAAGTGTATACGCCGACGAATGAGGAGCTCCAAGATTTGGATCAGCGATTCCCCGGTTTCGTCACCGTGTATCAAGAATTATTATGCCATCATAGCACCTGTCACCGGACGACTATCCAGAAAAATGACAGCTCGGAGGGGGACTCTCCCCATACTAAATCTTGGGTTGCATACCTTTTCAAATTTAGCGCGGCTGGCCGGGTTACTTCCCGAGATCGTTTAACTCCTAAAAAAGTGGAGGTCTTGATGTCGACTGCCAGGAGGTCGAAGTCTCAAAGTGACAGGTTCGGGAGCCAGATTGACTCCTTTAGCTACTTTCGTTATGGTACTCGGCGGTTGTCAGAGAAGGCACTCTTGGCAGGATTTCTAATGGTGTGGCTGCGCAACTGTGTGGTCTCAGGAGGGGCAGGCTCTATTGAGAGGATCAGTCGCCACTTCATTCTTCCTGCCGTGAGGTTGGCCTTTGGGGTCAGGCTGGCCCTCCTTCCTGCCATGGTGTACAGTATTCAACATGGTCTTCACGCCTTCTCGTCCAAGGTCATTGTTCGTGACGTGGCAATAGATTTTGAACGTGTAGAATTGCCTTACCATTACTTGCTGGGATGGCTATTGCTACATTATCAATCCTTGATGAGACCCGGGACGGAAGATGGCGTTACAGGTGATGACGCATTTCTTTTCAAGTATCACCACCAACCTTGGGAATGTAGTACCATGCCGGCGTGTTGAAGGATGCTGGCGAGGGTGGATGGGTACAATTTCTTCGTATCCGTTCCTCGTTTCACTGATCAAGAGGTGAAGAGTGTTCATGTTGATGGGGTCGGACCTCCTCATTTCTTGCCTGAAAAGATGCGTTTCTGGCTGCGCAACATTCGTCCGGCGCATCTAGTTTACCGGAATCGCAACACTGTGTATTTGGAGCCCTACTTGCCTATTAGGTTTGCCCGTCAATTTGGGTATAGTCAGCTATTCCTTGGGCGCCCCAGTTCTCACCTGGGATTTGAAGGCAGCATTCTTGATGGTATCAGAGCATGGAGCTACTATGACACCTGTCATACTCGGACTAGCTTCTTGGTCCCTGCCGTAAATATGATGGATGAAATCCTATATATGGCAGCCCTGTATCATGTCACGGCGAATCCTCCTCCCCTCGATTTTGACTTGAGGACTAGCTTCATTGTGGGCACTCGCTTAGCGGAGAAGGCTATGACGTCGAGAGTAAAGAAGAAAGGGACGAATAGGGTTCCTTCGCCCGATTCCGAATCCTTCGACACAATTGAGGAAGATAATGAGCGGGACGGCGAAGACTCCTTTTCTTCTGGTGATGGGATAATGGCGGGTCAGCCTCCCGTTATGGCGGCTGAGATGGCGACGGAACAACCGTCGGCCGTATTTGACGAAGCAGTGGGCCCGTTACCGTCTGCGTCAGAGGAGGTACGGGTAGATCTATCGCCCGCCATGCCTGGTCCTTCGCGTAAGCGGGGCAGGCATGAGCCTACCGGCGGAGGGGTAACATTTTTTGTAAAGAGAGCGGCTGTCGATCCCCGTAGGCTGCTTATTACGGAGAAGTGTGAGGGGGTAGACGATGTTCCGGAGGTAAGTCCAAGTCGGAGTTCTATCTTTGTTGTAGCTTTCTTTCCTCTCGAGGATATGACTTGATCATTTTTCTTTGTAGGCGTCTGACGAACCAGGCTCTCCTGAAACATCTGCTGCCTCAGTAGTTGATCCGGCCCTTGCCGCTTTGATTAGCGACATGTGTGTCGCGGTCCTCTCTGCGGGGGCTCTCTCAGCGGCGGCTAAGGACTCCCAAGCTGCTGAGGCCCCAGCCCGGGGTGACGAAAGTTTCCTTGGTCCCGTCTCCGAGATTTCTGAACTTCAGCGAGATGACGCCATCCTCGGTGCATCCCCTCCCGAGGATGCAAGGGCGGATGAGTCTTTTATTCCTGACTCGGAGGTTGTTGGTGAAGAGGTTGTGATGGCTGTAGGCGAACCTCAGCCTCCACATTCCTCCATTGGTAAGCTGAGCCACATATTGACCACCGAGGGGGCTTATTTGCTCTATTAACATATCCTTCAGGTCAAGTCGATTCATGGTTGTCTTGGCCGTACAGGTCCTGACCCTTTATCTCCTGCCGCTGATGTTCTTGGGGAAGGCCCGGTCTACCGTGATCAGGGGGAAAGGAGCGTTTCCTCCCCTTCGTCATCGCATGTTGAGGGACATCCTGCCAGCTCTGGGCAGATGGGGATGGAGTTGGTGCTGGCCCCGGCCTCGTCTTCGGCTGCTTATACGGCTCCGGAGATTGACTTCTCGACCCTGTCGAGCATCCAAATTCTGCGGGCCGTTGAAGAGGAATTGACAGATGTTCAAGCGTCCTTTTGTGCGGAGTTGGTTTCTCTTGTGGCAGGAGCGGCAGATTCCGTCGCGTCTTCTTCCGTGCTACCAGCCACACTCCCGTTGACACCGGTTTCCTCGGAGGCTCTGAACGAGGTGACGCAGGATGTGGTTGACAGCTTCTATCGCCACTTAGGGAGGGGTGTAAACGCTGCCGTAGAACGGGGGGTCCCTTTTTCTCTGTCTCTACGGGGAGCTCGGGGCCAAATTGACACTCTGAAGGGTCTTCCTGGCGGGCTGGGGTTGGCAGCGCTCCTGGAGCCTAAGTTGACAGAGGCTGATCAGCTTGTGACCCAACTGCTGGCAGTACGGCAGGCTGGCTTGCCCGCCGCGACTGAACGGGAGCGGAGCTTCCTGGTCGCTGCTAGGGACAGGATTAAGCTCGCTCGAGAAACTGCCGGACCGGCTGTGCAGGAGGACCTTGACAAGTTCTCCGTCTCTTATGACCGATTGGGTCGTCGGAGTCAGGCTTGTAGAGCCCGGGAAGAATCTGCCTCTCGTGGAGTAGCTGATACGAAGGAGCGGATTCTCGCACTCCAGAAGGAGTTGGTCTTCTTAGAGTCAGAGCGGGAGGCTGCTCGTGCAGAACAAGAGTTGATTGCTCGAGAGGTCGAGAGGATTTCCCGATCCTCTGTCAACCTGGAGCGGGCCTTCAAGAAGTTTGAGGACAACTGGCGAGCCCATGCCCATCTGGAGGATACGGCGGTGTTGAATCAGGAAGCGGAGCGCCGAGCCAGACAGAAGCTTGAGCGGTCGGTTGCCTTGATAAAGGACCGTCTTACGGCGTTATGTGTTCCAGAGCAGTGATCGGCTTTCTGTCTTCTTCTTCTTCTCTCTTTCTCTCTTTTTTTTTCTTTTTAATTTTTGCAAGGGGGTGTAATCCCTGCTGATGTAGCCCTTTGATTTTTGAATAAATGAGCATGTTTTAACTCATCTTTTCTTTCTTGCACTTGGGTGTTTATGGAATTTAGACTTGCTGGGGGATTTATTTATGGACCTGTTATCCCAGGCGTACCTTGGTTTTAGGTACGGATAACAGTTTAGATAGGATGTCCGGGACAGCCACGGCAAAATGGTCATGGATGTTCTCGGTACTGGGGAAGGAATGCCGTAGAGCAGCTGGGCTCCCGGGGCATGGTAAGATGGTGGATTTATGCTAAGAAGCTTAGCGAATGAATATTTGTGGACCTATTACCCTTGGCGTATCCTAGTTCAGGATGCGGATAATGGGGTGAAAGGGAACCGATCACATTTGCTCAGAGGTTATGATGACATGGCAAACATGAAGGTTTTATCGTGAAATCTTCCTGCTCAGCGGTAATGAGAACATGGCAGGAGAGACTTTACGGAAGCTATTTGTGGTCAACAGAGGACATTTGTGGTCAACAGAGGACATTTGTTGTCAACAGAGGACATTTGTGGTCAACAGAGGACATTTGTGGTCAACAGGGGACATTTGTGGACCTATTATCCTTGTCATACTCCGGTTGTGGGTACAGATAATAGGTTAAAAGAGGACCGACATACTTGTTCAGAGGTAATGTGGACATGGCAAATATGACGATTTCTTCGACGGAGCCTTCCCACTCAGAGGTAGTGAGGACATGGCAGGAGTGGGCTCAATGAAGATTGGGTACATAGAACGACTCAGAGGTAGGAGAACGTGGAAGTTCTATGCGAGGGGGCGGTTTGTTTTTGGTGGAAGTAAAGACGACTCAGAGGTAATGAGGACATGGTCGTTTCGGAAATTGCTGGATCGACTACCCTTTTTGTGCACTGGGAGTGCGGATAGTGAATCCTGAGGGAGGATCTCTGCCAGAAAGAAAGTTCAGAGGTATAATCATACTTGACTTACTATCTGAAAGAGTGACCGAAATGTAAGTTCAGAGGCACCAGCTGGTACATAACTTGGTAATTTGGACTATTGAGGGAGTGGGAGTTCAGCGGCACCAGCGGGTGCATGGCTCGATAATCTGAAATAGGGTGGATGAGAGTTCAGTGGTACTAAAGGGGTACATGACTCGATAATCTGGAGAATGATGGATGAGAGTTCAGTGGTACTAAAGGGGTACATGACTCGATAATCTGAAGAATGATGGATGAGAGTTCAGTGGTACTAAAGGAGTACATGACTCGATAATCTGGAGAATAATGTTCAAACATAGTATTTCTTCAGGAACTTGCCGTTGACGGGCAACATGAGCAAATCTCCGTTCTGCTTAGCGAGGCGGTAGGCGCCGTTGGAGAACACGGTCTCGATGACAAATGGACCTTCCCATTTTGGCTGGAACTTACCGGTGGTCTTGTGAGTCATGACCATCGGCCTCCGGACTGCCAGAACAAGATCACCCACTTGGAATGTTCTGATTTTAACTTTCTTGTTGAAGGCTCCGGAGATGCGTGCTTGGTATAGCTCGATCCTTTGCTGAGCTAGGAGGCACTTTTCATCTAAAGCCTCCAACTCTTGTAGTCATCGTCGGTAGTTATCATCCGTCGTCAATTGATAAGTGAGGGCGATGCGGAGTGAGGGGATCTGAGTCTCCAAAGGGAGGACTGCCTCGCTTCCGTACACCAGAGAGAATGGTGTATTCCCGGTGGCTGTTCGAACCGTGGTGCGTAAGCCCATAAGCACTCGCCGAGCTTCTCGTTCCAGTCGCGTTTGTTAGAGGAGACGAACTTCTTGAGGAGCTTGATGATTGTTTTGTTGAATGCCTCTGCCAACCCGTTTGCTGCCGGGTTGTATGGTGTCGAAGTGACATTCTGAATACGGTGCTTATCGCAAAATCGGTAGAATGCATGGCTTATAAACTGTGGACCATTATCATGGATGATTCTTCATGGTAGTCCGAAGCGGTAGATAACGTGATGCTTAAGGAAGCTGATCACGTTTGAAGTTTTAACTTCTGCGAGTGGGACAGCTTCCGCCCATTTGGAGAAATAATCAGTGATCACAAGTACGAAGCGATGTCCTCGGGAGGAAGGTGGGGTGATTGGACCAATGATATCCATTCTCCATGCTTCGAATGGCTAGGACGCCACTGTCGGATGTAGAAATTCGGATGGTCGGTGAATGAAATCTGCGTGGACTTGGCAGGCCTTGTATTTTCTGGCATAATCTATCGCATCTGCCACCATCGTGGGCCAGTAGTAGCCCATCCGGCGAAGGCGGTCCTGTAGCTTAGGGCCGGGTTGATGGGCCCCACAGACACCGTCGTGAGCTTCTCGTACAGCTTTCGTAGCTTCCGCGTTCGACAAGCACCGGAGCAATAATCCATCGTAGGAGCGGCGATACAACATTTTTGTCTCTGTATCGTAGAAGAATCTGAGAGAACGCCGTCTGATAGAGGTAGCTTCCTTTGGATTCTCTGGAAGGATGTCGTATACGACGAAGTCGATGAACAGTTGTCTCCAGTCCGGTGTGTCGTCGACCGTCTGGGCGGAATAACTTGCCATGGCTTGAACGTTGTTCTTGGGACAGACCAGTTCGTGACCTATTACGTCAACCGAATGATGAGCTTGGTTCGGCACTGCTAAGGAAGTGGCAAGGCCTGCTAGGGCATCGGCCTCGATATTTTGGAGTCTGGGGACGTGCTCGATGAAGAATCCCTCGAATGATGAGAAAATGTTGATCGCAATTTGATGGTGGGGGATCATGTCTTCATGGCGAACCTCGTATGAGCCCCTGATCTGATTGACGATTAGTTGGGAGTCGCCGTATGCTTCAAGGTATTCTACCCCCAGCTCTTTTGCAAGTTGGAGGCTAATGACCAGGGCGTTATATTCGGCCACATTGTTGGAGCAGGGTTCCGTGAGGGAGTAGGCACGATTGATCACCAGCCCAGTAGGAGAAATTAATACCACTCCGACCCCAACGACGATGTTTCCCTTGGGTCCGGTCCTTGAGTCGCCATCGAAGAACATTCGCCATATGTTATCGTGGGTGGCTGTTTTCGAATCGGCGACCTCGTCTGGGATCTCTTCATAGATTCTGGATGACTCCGATCCTGGGTGGGCTGCCAAAAAGTCTGCTAGGGCTTGACCCTTAACAGCCTTTTGCGGGACGAAGATCATATGATAGGGGGACAGCAATATTGCCCATGTGGCGAGGCGAGAGCTGAGGGCCCCTGGTTTAGTCATGAGGACTCTGAGGGGGTTGACTCGCGAGATCACATGTATGGTTTGTCCTGTGACATAGTGTCGCGTCTTTTGAATAGCGAATACCAGGGCGAGACACTCCTTCTCTACGGCGGTGTATCGATGTTCTGGCCCGATCATCATTCGGCTGAGATAATATATGGCCTGCTCGTGGCCTGCGTCGTTGTTTTGTGCCAGCAGGGCACCAAGGGAGTATTCCATTGCTCGTACATAGAGCAGGAATGGTTTTCCAGGGACCGGGGCCACCAGGACTGGAGGATTTGATAAATATTCTTTGATGTCATCGAAAGTGCGCTGGCATTCCTCGTCCCATACGAATGAGACTCCCTTCTTCATGAGGTGGGTGAACGGTCGGCATCGCCCGGAGAGGTTGGAAATGAACCTCCTGATATAAGCTAGCCACCCTTGGAGGCCTCTAAGTTCACGGAGATTTCTCGGGGGACCCATCTCCATGATTGCCCTCGTTTTCTTGGGGTCTACATGGATACCCCATGCAGTGATGATGAAGCCCAAGAACTTCCCACTGGATACGCCCAAGAATGATTTTGTAGGGTTCATCTTCAGATTGTGGGCTCGCATTAGGTTGAACACCGTTCTCAGGTCTTGCAGATGATCCTCCTTACGGCGACTCTTGACGGCGATGTCGTCGACATAGCATTCCACTGTCTTGCGCAAATGTTCTCTGAAAATGATACTCATGGCCCGCTGATATGTAGCACCAGCATTCTTCAGACCGAATGGCATGACTGTGTAGCAGTATGTACCAATCGGCGTTCGAAATGATGTGTGCTTTTCGTCGTCGGGAGACATCTTGATTTGATTATACCCCGAGAATCTATCCATGAATGACATACGTTCAAAGCCGCATGTGTTGTCGATCATGATGTCTGTGATGGGAAGGGGAAATTCATCTTTGGGGCATGCCTCGTTCAGGTTGCGGAAGTCGATGCAGATTCGAATCTTCCCATTCTTCTTGAGGACGGGTACTATATTGGCGACCCAATCAGGATGTTGCTCTTCACGAATGAAGCCGCTGGCTATTAACTTGTTGACTTCAATTTCGATCGCGTCCATGACACCTGGGCGGAAGCGTCGTTGTTGCTGCTTGACTGGCTTTGCATCTAGCCGTATATTGAGTTTGTGGAGAGCGATGTCAGGATTTAACCCCGGCATGTCTTCATAGCTCCAGGCGAACACATCAATATATTCTCTGACGAGTACTAACAGCGATTCTCGTTCTTCGTCAGTTAGGCATTTACTAATAAAGATCAGTTTTGGAGAAGATTCGCTGCCGAGATCCACTTGTATGACCTCATCTTCGGTAGGAGGTTCTCTCAGTTCGAACCGCTTTTCTCATTGTGCGTCTAATTGTTGGGCCCATGGTTCTAGCTCAAGGATTTCGGAGATGTCTTCGTCTTCCTCGTAAGCGTCGGTGAATGCCATGTTGACTGACATGACTTGTCTGAACACATCTCCGATGCTAGTATCTGAGTCGGAAGTCGGTGATCCGGTTGAATGTGACTGCCAGTCGCATTCTTCATCTGAGCTTTCAGGGGTCGTAGTAGGCGTTACATACCCTAAACCGCATCGGGTTTTGTTATAGTAGTTCCGTGGTTTGCCCGCCGGGGCTGGCGCCTTCAAAGGTAATCGTCGTCCAGTACCGTAGTTCAGTCCTGGCGTTGTCTCGTGTCACGACCCGCACCCTGATTAGGGGCACGAGAAGCGGTTACGTCCAGCCTACGCCGCAGAATCGGCGGTAGAACGCTGTATATAGGGTCTGTAAATGCTACGTCTAAACAGATAAATGTACCTGTACAGTATATACACTCCAAACGGAGGAATAGGGCAATACTGCCTCAATCACATAATCAAAACTAAGGTAGAAAGCATGGAAAAAGATATGATAGTAATAAATAGGAAACGAGTCCAGAAAGTATCCACAAGTCACAGCTAATACAAGTCCAAGTCTCAGAAATATAATATAAGTACTACAACTGAAATGGAAACAGCTGGCTCGCAGGCCAGGCAAACCTACTAGCTAAGCTACTCAGGATGGGCAAAGTCAAGAGGCTCTACTACTAAGCCTCTATCTAAGTCATGCTCCTCGGTCTCTGCCCCGTAATAAGTAGGGCAGTCATCCTCTAAGTCATCTGTAAAATTTTGTCAACGTATCCTGTCAGGAAAATGAGCAAGTACAAAACACCAACAGCAGTTCCATGTGAATTAAGAAATACTATAAGAAACAGTAATAATGAAATACAAGACAAAGAGTAAAGGCGACTTGGGAACCATTCGAAAGCCGAGTTACAACCCTTAAACCAAACAAGGACCGTGGTTGTAACCCTTCTTCCGAACAGAACCTAGTCCCATAACCAAGGTACAGTATAAGAGACAGATAGAGCATATGAGAATGAATCATAGCATGGTGAAGGTACAGTAAGTAAAGCTGAAACTGGAATGTAAGACATGACAAATAAAGTAAAAGGTGTTTTGAATTATTAGGGTGATATGTGATCGGCTAAAGGGAGTCATGGCATGATTATCCACTTGGCCCGACAATCACATGAAAATCTGGAAAGGGTCATGCCGGCCAACCTGGATAACATGGACATGGGGTATCTGCTACACCCTACGTGAGGTGAGGGTGGTACCAGCAAAATAGGGACATGGGGCTTTGATCACATAACACCTAATAATTCCCCCATTATATTTCCCCCCGAATAGTATCACGGATCCGGACATGGCACGTCATGACACGGGGTTCGAGAGCAGGGGGCCAGCCCACTCCCGATATGTGTCTATATAAGTACATGAACATGGAAATATCTCATACCCATATACCAAGAAAGTCCAGGAATAACATCTCATGACAGGATCCGTTGCATACTAGTCCGTGAACTGTCGTGTCGGGAATCAAGTAAAACACTACGACTGAATCGGATATAGTAGATATCAAGACAATGAAAACTATCAGTGAATGTACTCGCCTGTGGTCCTGAGCTGATAGGGTGAACAGATGCTCAGAGCGATCACAGACCTAAGATAAGATACTATAAGTCAAACAGGACTAAATGCTGAAAAAGGAAACTAATACAAGCCATGAATGCAAGTCTAAGTCAAACTAGGTCAATCTAGGTCTAACTGAGTCATACTAGGTCTTACTGGTTCATACTAGGTCATACTAGGTCACTGGAAGTCATTCCAAGTCAAACTAGGTCAATCGGGATCAACGGTTGACTTACAGTTGACTTCGATCAAAAAGTCAACTCTGGTCAACCCTGGTCAACTATGGTCAACTATGGTCAACTATGGTCAAACCTAGGTCAAACAAGTCTAATGTTGACCAACTGTTGACTTTCAGTCAACTGGTCAAGTCTCGGTTGGTTTCGGTCAAATCGGGTCGCTTTAAGGCTAAGTTTGACCTTCGGTTGACTTTTGTTGACTTTTGGTCAAAACGGTCAACCGACGTCAAAACTAGTCTTAGAGTACCATATTTGATCATTACCAACCACGGGGATCAAGTTCTAACACTATCTTAGGTTTCTAACACAATATCCCACTTCTAGGCAAAAACTAGCATTTACCCTTTTTCCCCATTTCTACTCCATGAATCTACCCTTCTATCTACCACACTCACCCACACTCATACACAACACTCACACACAACACCTCACCCTCACATAGACCTCTCTACAAGTCTCCTAATAGGTTTCCTATTAGTTTGCACATAGGCTAACTATAGACACTCACTAATAGGTTCTCACACACACACACAACTCACAAATACTCCTCACAACTACACACACACACAACTAACTAATATGGACTGTTTTTGGATAGCCCCTAACCCTCTCTCATCATCACACAACAACCACCATAAACTATATATATTCCCACACAATTAAACCACATATATATATATCAATATATATATAACAACATATATATATCAACATATACAATACTAGTTGTATACTTAAATAGAATTGAACTCCCAACCAACTCTCAATCAAATTCCCACTAAAATCTGAACCAAACCTGGGATTAAGTTTTCCCCCCTAAAAAACACCACACAACACCATATATTTCATATAAATATACCCCCTATACAACCATATATATATACATATCAATATATATATATATAGATGCATAAAACTAATTGTTCAACACCATTAACTCCCAAAACTCAACCAACTCCAACCCATTCAGATCTGGCCGAAAATGGACAGCCCCATATATGTCCCACAACCATCACAACATCACATAAATTAATCACCATTTATATATATATATATATATATATATATATATATATATATATATATATATATATATATATATACATATATATATATAGAATGATATATATATAACTATATATATACCAAAACACATAGAAATAATATGATACATTAAGATACTCTCATGGATCATCTCTACAACATTAAAAATCTGAGATTAAATGGAAAAACACACAACAGCAATATTTTAACATCATTCATGGATCAAAAAGGGGGCTTTTTCCTAATAGGACACAAGCCTACAAGTGGACACTCCTAAAATGTCTAAAGGACACAAAAATGGTTTCTAATGATGGAATCACCCTAAGAATCATCATGGGGGGTTCCTACATGATCTACATGAGAAAAGAATAAGTATTGGAGAAGGAATCACCTTGGTTTGAGAGCTAAAATCAATGGAGCTTTCAAAAGCAAATGGAGCCTTTGGAGAAGAAGAAGAAAATGTGGATTGGAATGAAATGATAAAGTGATTTCTCTCTCCACCCTATCTACATGATGTGGCCGGCCATACCTTCCATTTTGTCCTATTTGATTAATTACAAGTTTGCCCTCCAATTAATTAAATGGTCCAAAAATGAGAAATGGTTAAACCGGGGGTAGTTTAGTCAAACCGAAACCACTAATCTGTAACTAATAATTAACTAAAATAATGGTCTAGTCTCTAACCAAAATATCTAACATGTGGGCCATGGTTAGCTAGTGTGTGGGCCCGCTAAGGTCAAAATACCCCGGGTCCCCGAAACAAGTCAAAACAAGTCGAAACGAATTGAAATTCGAACCCGATTCAAATAACCCCAAAATAATACAAATAATAAATAAATAATTTCAAAATAATTTTTAAAGTGGAAAATTACCAAAATACCCCTGTTTGTGAAAACTGGGGGTGACAAATCTATCCACCTTAAAAAAATTTTGTCCTCAAAATTGAAACCAACAATAGTAAAATCTCAAATTCTCAAGTCATGGCAAAAAAATTTTAAATGATTAAAATCTCAAAAATCAAAGCAAGAACTAAATGACTAAATTTATAAATTTTAAAATACTCACAATATAAGTCTATCCACCTTAAAAGAATCATCCAAAAACTTAAAACGAAGCAACACAAAACACAAAACAAAAAAAAAATCATACAATTTGATAATCGTACGCGTCTGTCCAATAATCATGATACTCAGAATCTCCGTCATACCAGTGAGCAAGGCTACGATAATCACAGAGTCCTCAACTATGGTACGTACCTCTAGAATTATGGTATTTAAAATTTTCGCATTGCCGCATGCTTGGCAGCGAAAACCTTAAATTCCCACACCCGAGAAATATGACCATAATCCGACTATATGTCCTCACTATGCCTGCTAGCATGACCCTAGAGGATTCTAAAATCTCATAATCGAGGCGACCTAGCCCATACGACTTATCTCAGAAAATTACACCACAAGAACAACTTTTATCAATCAGACAAGGAACAGATGGAATCGAAATTCAAACAGTAAATAAGGAAGCAAATGCAGAAAGAGATCGAAAGATCGGAACCTGCACTCTGCCCTGCTACTGCCTGAGTGGGCTCAACTGCCATTACGAATGCACGCCCCTGCTGGCCTCCTCTAGCCTGCTGCGCGCCGTCCTGGTCTCTTCGGATTCCACTAGCGTGGCAATCCCTCAGCTGGTGGTCAGGCGCCCCACAGTACAAGCAGGCGCCCAATCTCTTCCTACAAACCTCTCGAGTATGCCCTGGCTTCCCGCAGAAGGTACACTGTGTAGCTGGCCTCCGGCCCTGACCCTGACCCTGATGCTGCTGAGCACGCGCCGGTGCCTGCTGGATCTGCAACTGAGGCTGATGCTGCTGGAACTGCCCCTGCTGGGAATGTAGGCGCTTCGCTGGCCCCGCACTCGAACTGGCTCCCAAGACATCACTGCCCCTCTTCGGCTTGAGGCCGAAGTCCTCCTCAGCAATCTGAGCCTCCATCAGGACCTGCTCAAATGTCGCGTCTCGTCGCCCAGATGTGCGAGTGCGCACTGCATGGATGAGACCCCTCCGGAACTTCCGGGACTTGCACCCCTCATCCTGAATCAGGCTGGGTGCAAACCTACTCAGGCGGAAGAACTCCGCTGCATACTCGTCCACTGACGAGCTTCCCTGCACCAAGCCAACAAACTGTCCCTCCAGAGCCGTCAAGGCTACATCCGGGTAGAACTTCTCCTTAAAGAGTTTCCTGAAGTCCTCCCAGGATATACCTCGAACCGACGCACGCGGATCCGTGCGGTACCAGGTCAATGCAATGTCGAAAAACTGGCTCGCTGCAGAAGCCACCCATAGAGCTCTCGGAACCTCAGCCAACTCCAGACACCGCTGGACGTCCTCTAACCAGTCATCCGCATATAGGATACCCTCGGTACCCCTGAAATCTCGCGGGCCCATCTTCCGGAAGTCGAGATGTGTACCGGGCCTCCTCTGGCCCTGCTGCTGTGCTGGTGCTCCCTCAGCTGTAGTCGGTGCACCCCTCTCCACTGCTGCCATGGCTAACTGGTGCGAGTTCTCCATCGTCTGTCTCAGCACCTCTGTCTGGCGCTGCTGCGCCTCTGCCTGAACTCTCTGCGTCTGTAACATCTGCTGCAGAAGGGCCATCATACCCTGAGTGTCTGCCGGTAGCTGAGGCGGCGGTGGAAGAATGTCGGGGATGACCATAGACGGTCCCGCTGCTGAAGGTGGAAGACCTCCAGGGATCGTCGCTGCTGGTACTGCTGCTGCTGCTCCCGCCGGAAGGGCAGGAACTGATGGGGCTGCTCCCCCAGCTGGAGGTGGAAGACCTCCGGGAACTGCCACCTCTACTCCTGCCTGAAGGGCAGGAACCGATGCTGCTGTACTCTCTACTGTCGATCCCATAGCCGGAGGTGGAGGACCTCCCTGATCTGACCTCCCTGGAACTGAGCTCGGGCTCGCTGCCTGAGATCGTGTAACTGTCATCCTGAAGATGAATGGAACCCAAGAGATCAATATGGCACATGATAGGAATATCAAAGACGGACAATTAAACTCAATGCAAGGAATTTGTCATGGTAATCAAAAGATCAGAATCTCCTAACATGTGATTGAGTAACTCCTATCATACCCTAATCCTATATCCTAATCGCAGGCTCGTAATTAGCACTCTAAGTCGAGCACCATTACGAGTTCGCACTAGTTGCGACACAGACCTGCATGGGCCACCACTAAAATGTGTCACGACCCGCACCCTGATTAGGGGCACGAGAAGCGGTTACGTCCAGCCTACGCCGCAGAATCGGCGGTAGAACGCTGTATATAGGGTCTGTAAATGCTACGTCTAAACAGATAAATGTACCTGTACAGTATATACACTCCAAACGGAGGAATAGGGCAATACTGCCTCAATCACATAATCAAAACTAAGGTAGAAAGCATGGAAAAAGATATGATAGTAATAAATAGGAAACGAGTCCAGAAAGTATCCACAAGTCACAGCTAATACAAGTCCAAGTCTCAGAAATATAATATAAGTACTACAACTGAAATGTAAACAGCTGGCTCGCAGGCCAGGCAAACCTACTAGCTAAGCTACTCAGGATGGGCAAAGTCAAGAGGCTCTACTACTAAGCCTCTATCTAAGTCATGCTCCTCGGTCTCTGCCCCGTAATAAGTAGGGCAGTCATCCTCTAAGTCATCTGTAAAATTTTGTCAACGTATCCTGTCAGGAAAATGAGCAAGTACAAAACACCAACAGCAGTTCCATGTGAATTGAGAAATACTATAAGAAACAGTAATAATGAAATACAAGACAAAGAGTAAAGGCGACTTGGGAACCATTCGAAAGCCGAGTTACAACCCTTAAACCAAACAAGGACCGGGGTTGTAACCCTTCTTCCGAACAGAACCTAGTCCCATAACCAAGGTACAGTATAAGAGACAGATAGAGCATATGAGAATGAATCATAGCATGGTGAAGGTACAGTAAGTAAAGCTGAAACTGGAATGTAAGACATGACAAATAAAGTAAAAGGTGTTTTGAATTATTAGAGTGATATGTGATCGGCTAAAGGGAGTCATGGCATGATTATCCACTTGGCCCGACAATCACATGAAAATCTGGAAAGGGTCATGCCGGCCAACCTGGATAACATGGACATGGGGTATCTGCTACACCCTACGTGAGGTGAGGGTGGCGCCAGCAAAATAGGGACATGGGGCTTTGATCACATAACACCTAATAATTCCCCCATTATATTTCCCCCCGAATAGTATCACGGATCCGGACATGGCACGTCATGACACGGGGTTCGAGAGCAGGGGGCCAGCCCACTCCCGATATGTGTCTATATAAGTACATGAACATGGAAATATCTCATACCCATATACCAAGAAAGTCCAGGAATAACATCTCATGACAGGATCCGTTGCATACTAGTCCGTGAACTGTCGTGTCGGGAATCAAGTAAAACACTACGACTGAATCGGATATAGTAGATATCAAGACAATGAAAACTATCAGTGAATGTACTTGCCTGTGGTCCTGAGCTGATAGGGTGAACAGATGCTCAGAGCGATCACAGACCTAAGATAAGATACTATAAGTCAAACAGGACTAAATGCTGAAAAAGGAAACTAATACAAGCCATGAATGCAAGTCTAAGTCAAACTAGGTCAATCTAGGTCTAACTGAGTCATACTAGGTCTTACTGGTTCATACTAGGTCATACTAGGTCACTGGAAGTCATTCCAAGTCAAACTAGGTCAATCGGGATCAACGGTTGACTTACAGTTGACTTCGGTCAAAAAGTCAACTCTGGTCAACCCTGGTCAACTATGGTCAACTATGGTCAAACCTAGGTCAAACAAGTCTAATGTTGACCAACTGTTGACTTTCAGTCAACTGGTCAAGTCTCGGTTGGTTTCGGTCAAATCGGGTCGCTTTAAGGCTAAGTTTGACCTTCGGTTGACTTTTGTTGACTTTTGGTCAAAACGGTCAACCGACGTCAAAACTAGTCTTAGAGTACCATATTTGATCATTACCAACCACGGGGATCAAGTTCTAACACTATCTTAGGTTTCTAACACAATATCCCACTTCTAGGCAAAAACTAGCATTTACCCTTTTTCCCCATTTCTACTCCATGAATCTACCCTTCTATCTACCACACTCACCCACACTCATACACAACACTCACACACAACACCTCACCCTCACATAGACCTCTCTACAAGTCTCCTAATAGGTTTCCTATTAGTTTGCACATAGGCTAACTATAGACACTCACTAATAGGTTCTCACACACACATACAACTCACAAATACTCCTCACAACTACACACACACACAACTAACTAATATGGACTGTTTTTGGATAGCCCCTAACCCTCTCTCATCATCACACAACAACCACCATAAACTATATATATTCCCACACAATTAAGCCACATATATATATATCAATATATATATAACAACATATATATATATCAACATATACAATACTAGTTGTATACTTAAATAGAATTGAACTCCCAACCAACTCTCAATCAAATTCCCACTAAAATCTGAACCAAACCTGGGATTAAGTTTTCCCCCCCTCAAAAACACCACACAACACCATATATTTCATATAAATATACCCCCTATACAACCATATATATATACATATCAATATATATATATATAGATGCATAAAACTAATTGTTCAACACCATTAACTCCCAAAACTCAACCAACTCCAACCCATTCAGATCTGGCCGAAAATGGACAGCCCCATATATGTCCCACAACCATCACAACATCACATAAATTAATCACCATTTATATATATATATATATATATATATATATATATATATATATATATATATATATATATATATACATATATATATAGAATGATATATATATAACTATATATATACCAAAACACATAGAAATAATATGATACATTAAGATACTCTCATGGATCATCTCTTCAACATTAAAAATCTGAGATTAAATGGAAAAACACACAATAGCAATATTTTAACATCATTCATGGATCAAAAAGGGGGCTTTTTCCTAATAGGACACAAGCCTACAAGTGGACACTCCTAAAATGTCTAAAGGACACAAAAATGGTTTCTAATGATGGAATCACCCTAAGAATCATCATGGGGGGTTCCTACATGATCTACATGAGAAAAGAATAAGTATTGGAGAAGGAATCACCTTGGTTTGAGAGCTAAAATCAATGGAGCTTTCAAAAGCAAATGGAGCCTTTGGAGAAGAAGAAGAAAATGTGGATTGGAATGAAATGATAAAGTGATTTCTCTCTCCACCCTATCTACATGATGTGGCCGGCCATACCTTCCATTTTGTCCTATTTGATTAATTACAAGTTTGCCCTCCAATTAATTAAATGGTCCAAAAATGAGAAATGGTTAAACCGGGGGTAGTTTAGTCAAACCGAAACCACTAATCTCTAACTAATAATTAACTAAAATAATGGTCTAGTCTCTAACCAAAATATCTAACATGTGGGCCATGGTTAGCTAGTGTGTGGGCCCGCTAAGGTCAAAATACCCCGGGTCCCCGAAACAAGTCAAAACAAGTCGAAACGAATTGAAATTCGAACACGATTCAAATAACCCCAAAATAATACAAATAATAAATAAATAATTTCAAAATAATTTTTAAAGTGGAAAATTACCAAAATACCCCTGTTTGTGAAAACTGGGGGTGACATCTCTAGATCATACCCCTGTTTCTGCATGAGATATTTGGATTGAGGGCTATAGAGATACAGAGGCAGTCTTCCGGCATATGACCCGAAGTCGACTTCTTCCATAGCGGGGGATTTGGGTTGTTCGTCCGGCCGAAGATGATTGGGTGGTCCCCTCCCTTGACTATTCGGTAAGTGTCTTCTACTGGAGTAAGTCGGATGGCGGTGTACACGTTTGTCACCTGTGTATGTAGGTGAGTGCCTATACCGTGTTCCATAGCATACATTGTACATAGCTTATTGAGCTCAGTGTAGTTCAAAGATAACCCTTTATTGATGAAGTAAGGTATCTTTTCTAGAGGGATTACATCATCAAAGGAAGGGGTATCGGAGTGGAAAGCCACATACTTGACCAATTCTGGTTCTTCTTCGGCCACCCCCTGTATAAATGAAGACTGAGAGGACGACCTAATCAGCTTGATCTTCAGAGGCTCAACTGACGGAGCAGATCGTGGAGTTGTTGGTAAACTAGCAACCCCCAGTTTGGTACTTGATGTGAGGCGAGGGGTGGCTGGTTCGCTAGAAGTGTCAGACCTCGCATCGGGGTGAAGAATCTTCTTGGGAAGGCGTATTGTGAGCGGTCTGTCGGAGGGATTGGGCTTCTCCGTTTGGAGCTGACCGACTCTCGGTAGTCTGATGGTAAGTGGCCCTGTTATGGGTCTCGGCGCTTGGCCGGACCTTGGCAGCCGGATTCTCATTTGTTCTTCTTGTGCGGAGAG
Organism: Iris pallida; assembly: GCA_029216955.1. Lineage (NCBI taxonomy): Eukaryota > Viridiplantae > Streptophyta > Magnoliopsida > Asparagales > Iridaceae > Iris > Iris pallida. The sequence goes on along the minus strand of JANAVB010029857.1, from coordinate 156,467 downwards.
ACTGATTGCGTCCTTACGCAGAGTGGCCGTAAGGGGTGCGGAATTGCCCAGTTTGCGAGCCTGAAGGTGGATCATTAGAGGTTCTTCTGATCCTGTAGCCGTCTTGTTGTGAGCTTGCACATCTTCTTCGACCATGCTTATCGATATATTTGAAATACTGGTGTAGCGTGGAAGGCACGATCATGGAATCGTGTATCCAAGGCCGCCCCAGAAGGATATTGTAAGAAGTGTCGGCATCTATGACATAACAGGTGACTTCTGATTGGAGATCGCCGATCTGACACTTCAAACGGATCTTCCCTATTGGGTAGCTCCTGCCCGAATTGAAACCGCTAATAGCGGTGCTTGTAGGTGTCAAAAGATGCATCGGAATGCGAAGATGATGTAGCAGACCCTTCGGAATGATGCTTATAGAGGACCCGGGATCAATGTGCATTCGGTCCACCTTTACGTCGTCGATGTATCCAGTGTAGTATAGCGGGCGATCATGCAGGTTAGTTTTGATGAGCATATCTTGCGGAGAGAAGACGATATTGGGCATTGCTCCCGTACACGCACTATCTAGGAGCTCTGCAGGTTGGTTATCTCCCGTGAGGTTGACCTGAGCCAAGTATGCGTCGGCATTTTGGAGCGCCTCACTTAAAGCCGTGTGGACATCCTTTGAGAGCCTGAGGAGTTCATATAAAGACAATTTGGCCGGGGTTTTAGCTAATTGCGCTAAGATGTCAAAGTTGTAGGGCCTCTCCAGCCCCTGAGGTGTCTCCTTCCGGAGGGACTTGTCGAAGCGAGTCTCTTTCGGCCTAGGCTTGTCGGTCGTCGAAGGCTGAGCCGGTCCCGGAGCATCATTGGTAGTGGGCGGATGATCATCAGTCGTGTTTTCGGTCACCGGTTGGACTTGTGTTCCAGATCGAGTAGTGACGGCCGAGACTTCTTCTTCTTCCGCCGAGGCAGTGCGGCAGGATCTGACTTTTCACTTTTCCTTTTAGAAGGTGGAGAGGGCTGAGTTACCTCGTGGACTAGGTCCGGATGGACCTACATGATTTCTCCTCGTGATGTGGTAAGGGGTACTAGACCAGCGGCTTGATCGCGAGCAGGCGGCAGATTAGCAATCTCCATTGTTGCCAGAGGGATGGGTATAACCCCGTCTTGAGTCTCTGTTGGAGGGAAGCTGCCGAATTGTATGGACACCATATTGGCTGCCACGGTTACCTCTTCGAAATCGATGGCCAGGGCGTTCGAATCGATGAGGTTTTGGATATACCGTTTCAGTTGGTAGCAGTCATGTGTAGCATGGTGGACGTAGCGATGGTAATGGCAGAACTTTGGGTTCTCCAAATTAGCCGACCGAGGCTCCCGTCTTGGTGGAAGAAGCTGAATCCTATCTCCTTGTATAAGCATGTCCAAGATAGGCTTGACATGGCCGTCTTCAAAGGAATAAGTTATTTGAGGCCATTGTTTGTCTGCTGGCTGTGGCTCGGGCTTCTGGGCTGTATCGGTCACCATAGCCTGCTTGCCTTTGTTGTCCCGGTTGTTGGAGGGGCTACCTCCATTGTCGTTGCTGGTGTTGGGACGCTTGCTCTTGTTCTCTTCCTCCGAGATATGTAACCCCAGTTGGCGAGCCTTCTTCAATCGTTCTTCAGCACTTATAGCACTGATGATAAAAGACTTCCAGTCCTTGAACTGACTTTCGCCCATCCAGAGACTAATTGTTGGAAGTAGTCTCTTTTGGCAAATTTCAATCAAAGAAGAGTCCGGGTTGCCAGATGGTAACTTCATTGCGGTTTGACGAAACCGCTCAATGTAATTTCTCGTCAGTTCTTTCTCTCCTTGAACGACGTCCATGAGGGTAGACATCGTCACGTCCTATCCTACCTCATAGAACCTCTCCAAGAACAAGCGTTTGAAGCCAGCGAAGGAGTGGATGCAATTGTCTGGCAGGTTACGGTACCAATCGAAGGCGACTCCTTCCAATGCCCCAATGAATAACCGCGTGAGGATAGCGTCATCATGGGGCAGATGGTCGATAGTGACCTCAAAGTAAGTGATGTATCGACTTGCTGAAGTCTTGCCATCATATGGGTTGATATTGAATGGCTTATATCTTGGCGGAAAGGGAACATCCCTCCATTCCGCAGGATATGGTTGCCGTATTCTGAGGTCTTGAGAGTTTTCTCGGGCGTGGAACATTGCTTGGAGCTCCTGAACCTCTCTTCTTACTTCTCGGGCCTCATCTGTCGTGGTAGGGGCCGTTATCTCGGGAGGATTATTGCCCTGGTTTGGCGCCGCTGAATTTGAATCTACGTTGATTGCGGGACCCGTGCTTGTCTGGCCAGGTGTCACTCCCTATAGAGTAGGAAGTGCCGCTTTGATCTCGTCTACAGACTTGACCAAGGCATGCAATATGGCCTCCAAAGTGTCGATGCGCTGGCGATCGCAGGAACCGCCTTGATTGCTGTCTGTCATGAATATCGTCTTCACATGAGGAGTGACGGAGGGAGTGATGGAGGATGTACCCTCCGAGTCGTACCCATGTGTCGAGAAATCATCTGGATATGTGGGGATGTTCTCTTCAGGTTCGGACTCGGAAAGAACACTATCCCCAGCTTCAGAGCTTGCTTCGTCTAGAGAATCATGGATGTCCTCGGGGACATCAGCATCTGTTGTACCCGATGGGAGGGTTGTTTCTCGGGGTTCGTCTCCTTGAAACATTGGATTATTGTGGACGTTCGGAGGAGTACTACCCCCAGCTCCTACGACCCCCAGGGTCGGGGACGATGAGCCTCCTGTTGTAGCAGATTTTGTCTTCGAACGGGTGTGTTGGTATACTCCGGTAGAGGGTAACCGTTTAGCCGACAACTTCTTAGCTTTAGTGGCTGATATCTTTGGACTGGGGATGCTTGTCTTCTTCCCTCTCCCCTTGGCGGGGACCTTCTGAGCGGAATTGCAGGAGACAACAGGAGGTGCCTCATCTTCTGAGTTCGGGTGCTGTAGTCTGTGGAAGACGGACGGACGATCTTCCGTCACTGCCGCATTATTGCAGCAGCAGTTGACGATGATCTGGGTGCAGTGACGTCCATGTGAGGATTCTTTGCACGCCGAGGCCCCTTCTCTTTCCTTGCGCTTGTGGAGGATCACCTCACGCAGGTCAGAGGAACCACCCTGTCCGTTCGCCGCCGGGGATTGGACTTGAGCGGTTCTGTACAACTTCCTATCAGAGGCCCGTGTGATAATCAGCGGGACGCCCTGATAGTCAGAGGTTGGGGCAGCTATCTGGGCTTGATGAGCCCGCGCTGCCCTAGACTTTTTCTTTCTAGCACTTGTGGGTACATAATAGGAAGAGTCCAAGTTGAACATCACAGAGTCTGGCTTATCATCCAGAGAGTCATCAGGGTTCGGACCGTATGAGAGACTGTCGAAAACTGATCGAGAGGAGCATGGAGCAGGTGCTATGCAGCTGGAAGCAGAAACCGTGCAGGCTGTCTGCATGCGGTTGTCTCCTGTCGTCGAACGAGTTCTTATGCGGCTAGGGGTCACGACCGTGTAGGCTGGCCGCATGCGGTTGGCATCTGTGGCCGCATGGGTTTTCTACAAACGATTGACTTTACTGGCCGCATGAGTCTCATCCATGCTGTCGGGAACTGTAGTCGCATAAGTTATGCGGCTGACAGAAGTAGCCGCATGAGTTTTCTTCATGCGGTTGGCGGATGTAGCCACATGGGCTTTCTCCTTGCGGCTAATACTCTTCTGCGGTTCGGTTCGCGTAGAGTCCCTCTTTGTCCCTGCAAGTCCAGCATCATAATGTTTTCTTCTGCCGGACTTGGGGACAGCAGAGTTGTCTACGATCTGAAGTGGGACCGCAGGAGAATCCTTCTCGCCGTCTTGAGCAGCAGAGGGCATCCCATCGAGGGCTTGAGGAGGAGCAAATGACTTCGGTCTCCATTCTTTGCGAGCCTTTGTGGTGCGGGTGCGCTTCTGGGCCGGGCCAGTGCTGCCTTCAGAGAGCATCTCTTCGAACGCCTGTTGGTCGAAGCGGACGACCATCTTCTTTTGTGTGGAGCCAAGTTTGGCTGCATCTGATTGCATCACCAACTCCTCAGCCGTGGAGAAGTTAGTCTCCAGCAGAGTCACCATCGTGTTTGCCATTGATTGTAAAAGAACAGAACAATTATCGGAGGACTGAACTTAGACTCACAATACAAACTCGCTCGTACAAAGAAAGCCTAGGGACGAAAACCTAGGTACAACAGACTAAGTATGATTGTTTATTTTTGATTCTGGGGGGTGACGATAGAGTCTCGGGAAAGCGACGGCCGCTCTGCCTTACTCCTTGGACGATCAGTATGCAGCCTTGGCTCGGGGAAGATCTGCTCGACGTTGATGAAGAAACGCTCTTCTTGCTCTCCTCGGATTGCTCTCCTGGCTTCTCTCTCTCTGTGATTATCATGAAGAAAGGGGGAGCTCTCTCTGTGTAGATCTCTCTCTTCTTATTTTTTTATTCTTTTGTTGCCGACCTCTCCTCTTTTTTTTCAAGGGAATGATGCTGGCTATTTATAAGAGTGGGGATGATCATTAGGGTTTGCTAATGATTATCTGTTTGGAATGTCGGTGCTCTTTTATTCTATCTGAACCCTTGATCCTGATTATAGTGAATCTCGGCCATTAATGCGGATAGCATCGTATCTCATGAGCAATTAATGCTAGCTGCTTTAAATCCTCGTGATTGATTATGCCAATGTCTGATTGCTCGCCACGTGTCCCATTAGCTTGATGATAAATGATATGCCCTGATCTCAGTAATTATGACGATGATGTCAAATATATTCGTTGAGATTCGGTTAAATCTCTTATTGATCCCATGCCACGTGTCTTAATTGTGAGTCCTGTCAGAGCCGCATAGGATTGACGATCCTCGAACCGCAGAGAGATACTCTTTGTAAGCCGCATAGGACGATGCTTCATCGAGCCGCATATGCGTAATCTTTGTGCGCCGCATGAGCTGGCGTTGTATTGGGCCGCAGGGAATGTGTTCCCAGGGAGCCGCATGAGCTAGCGTTGTATTGGGCCGCAGGGAATGTGTTCCCAGGGAGCCGCATGAGCTACGTTGTATCGAACCGCATGGAACGGGTTCTCAGGGAGCCGCATATGACTGATTGCCACGTGGCAATCTGGGACTTCTGACAGATTTGGTCAGAGATTTTCTTATTTTCCTGAGGAGTCAGTCATTATGGCAAAGCCATTATGAAACTTTATGTCAGGGCTGCCACAGTGAATCGTGCTGGAGCAATAAATGAGGCCATTACTCAAACGACCAGCTGTAGGGAAGGATCACACATGGCGTCCATCGAGCCGCATATGCCTTGCTGAACCGCATACGCTCCCGAGCCGCATGCGATTGAGAGTCTTCTTTGAACCGCATAGGGCCGCTCCTGTACGAGCCGCATAAGCTTCTTACTCAGAGCCGCATGGATCATTATTCTAATATTTTCCATGCTTCTACAACTACCTCAGTCGAATGATGATCGGGCCAGAGCACCAATATACCGCTGTGGAGAAAGAATGCATCGCCCTGGCGTTCGCCATTCAAAAGATGCGACACTATGTCACAGGACAAACCATACATGTGATCTCACGAGTCAACCCTCTCAGGGTACTCATGACTAAACCAGGGGAACTCAGCTCCCGCCTCGCTACATGGGCAATATTGTTGTCCCGCTATCATATGATCTTGGTCCCGCAAAAGGCTGTTAAAGGTCAAGCTCTGGCAGACTTTTTAGCAGCCCACCCAGGCTCGGAGTCGTCCAAACTATATGAAAAAATCCCAGATGAGGTTGCCGACTCGCATGCAACCTCTCACGATGATATATGGCGAATGTTCTGCAACGACGCCTCAAGGGCCGGACCTAAGGGTAACATCATCGTCGGAGTCGGGGTGGTGCTGGTTTCTCCTTTCGGATTGGTGATTAACCGTGCTTACTCTCTCACAGAGCCCTGCTCTAACAATGTGGCCGAGTACAACGCTCTGGTCATTGGCCTCCAACTTACAAGAGAGCTGGGGGTAGAATATCTCGAAGCATACGGCGATTCACAGTTAATCGTCAATCAGATCCGGGGTTCATATGAAGTCCGCCATGAAGACATGATACTCTATCACCAAATAGCGATCGACATCATCTCTTCATTTGAAGGATTCTTCATCGAGCACGTTCCCAGACTCCAAAATATTGAAGCCGATGCCTTAGCAGGCCTTGCCGCTTCCCTAGTAGTGCCAAATTATACTCATCAATCGGTGGATGTGATAGGTCATGAACTGGTCTGTCCCAAGAACAATGTTCAATTTGTGGTGAGTTATTCTGCTTAGACGATCGACGAAGTGCCAGACTGGAGACAATCATTCATAGACTTCGTAGTCTACGATATCCTGCCCGAGAACCCAAAGAAAGCCACTTCCATCAGAAGGCATTCTCTCAGATTCTTCTACGATATAGAGACGAAAATGCTGTATCGGCAATCTATTTCTTCGATGTCTGTCAAACGCAGAAGCCAAAAAACCCGTACGCGAAGCTCATGACGGTGTCTGCAGGGCCCATTAGCCTGGCCCTAAATTGTAAGACCGTCTTCGCCGAATGGGCTACTACTAGCCCACGATGGTAGCAGATGCGATAGACTATCCAAGAAAGTGCAAAGCCTGTCAAGTCCATGCGGACTTCATCTACCAACCATCCGAATATCTACATTCGACAGTGGCGTCCTGGCCATTCGAAGCATGGAGAATGGATATCATTGGTCCAATCACTCCACCCTCTTCCCGGACATCGCTTCAAACTCGCAGTCACGGATTACTTCTCCAAATAGGCGGAAGCTGTTCCACTTGCAGAAGTAAAGACTTCAAACGTGATCAGCTTCCTCAAGCATCACGTTATCTATCGATTCGGACTGCCCCGAAGGATCATCCACGATAATGGTCTGCAGTTTGTAAGCCACGCCTTCTATCGGTTTTGTGACAAGCACCGCATCCAGAATATTGCTTCAACGCCATACAACCCAGCAGCAAATGGGTTGGCAGAAGCATTCAACAAAACAATCATCAAACTTCTCAAGAAGTTCGTATCGTCCAACAAAGGAGACTGGAACGAGAAGCTTGGTAAATGCTTATGGGCGTACCATACTACAGTTCGAACAGCTACTGGGAACACGCCATTTTCCCTGGTGTACGGGAGTGAGGCAGTCCTCCCATTAGAGACTCAAATACCCTCACTCCGCGTCGCCCTTACTTACAAGTTGACGACGGACGATAACTACCGTCGCCAGCTTCAAGAGTTGGAGGCCTTAGATGAAAAGTGCCTCCTGGCTCAGCAACGGATCGAGCTATACCAAGCACGCATCTCCGGAGCCTTCAACAAGAAGGTTAAAATCAGAACATTCCAAGTGGTCGATCTCGTTCTGGCAGTCCGGAGGTCGATGGTCATGACTCACAAAACTGCCGGCAAATTCCAACCAAAATGGGAAGGTTCGTTTATCATTGAGGCTGTATTCTCCAACGGTGCTTACCGCCTCGCAAAACAAAACAGAGAGTTGCTCATGTTGCCCGTCAACGGCAAGTTTCTGAAGAAATATTATGTCTAAACAATATATTCCAGATTATTGAGTCATGTACCTGCTGGTACCGCTGAACTCATATTCACAGAATTCCAGATTATCGAGTCATGTACCCGTCGGTACTGCTGAACTCATATTCACAGAATTCCAGATTATCGAGTCATGTACCTGCTGGTACCACTGAACTCACATTCACAAAATTCCAGAGTGCTGAGTTATGTACCCTCTGGTACCGCTGAACTCACATTCCCCAAATCCTAAATATCGAGTTATGTACCCCCCGGTACCGCTGAACTCATATTCCCCAAATCCCAAATATCGAGTTATGTATCCCCCGGTACCGCTGAACTCACATTCTCCAAATCCTAGATGATTGAGTTATGTACCCTTCGATACCGCTGAACTCACATTCTCCAAATCCCGGATGATTGAGTTATGTACCTTCCGGTACCACTAAACTCACATTCTTCCTCCACAAAAAAACTACAGATTATTGAGTTATGTACCTTCTGGTACCTCTGAACTTACACTTTGATTCTAAAATTCCCGGATTGTCGAGTTATGTACCCGCTGGTACCCCTGAACTTATATCCCAGTCACTCTTTTGGGGAGAAGCTCATGTATAACCCTACCTCTGAACTTTCTTCCTGAAAGAGCCCCTTCCTCATGATCCACTACCCGCACTCCCAGTACACAAAAAGGGTAACAGATCCACAAATTTCTAAAATGACCATATCGATGTTACCTCTGAGTCGTCCTAATTCCGCCAAAAATAAATCACCCCTTACATAGAACTTCCATGTCCTCATTACCTCTGAGTTGTTCTATGTACCCTCCTTCATTGAGCCCACTCCTGCCATGTCCTCATTACCTCTGAGTGGAAAGGCTCCGTCGAAGAAACCTTCATGCTTGTCATGTCCTCATTACCTCTGAGTAAGTATGTTGATTCCCTTTCGACTTATTATCCGTACCCACAATCGGAGTACGCCAAGGATAATAGGTCCACAAATATCCTCCACTGAGTCCACTCCTACCATGTCCTCATTACCTCTGAGTAGGAAGACTCCACGGTAAAACCCTCATACTTGCCATGTCATTATTTCCTCTGAGTAAGTATGTTGGTTCCCTTTTTATCCTGTTATCCGTATCCTAAGACAGGGTATGCCAAGGATAATAGGCCCACAAATGTCCTTTGCTAAGTCTCTTAGTACAGGCCCATCATTCCTCATCATGCCCCGGGAGCCCAGCTGCTCCATGGCATTCTCTCTTCCAATACCCGGAACGTCCATGATCACCTTGCCATAGAATTGTTCTAGGTATCCCCATCAAACTTGTTATCCGTACCTAAAACTAAGGTATGCCAAGGGTAACAGGTCTACAAATAAGTCCCCCATTCGGGGCAAACATCACCATAACACCACAAGCACAACAGGCAGTACAGGTAAAGGGTAGAATGGAAAATACTCTTTATTTGAAAGAAAAAAGTATTACATGTTTTGGGGACCACGTCCCTCCCAAAAAGAAAAGGAAAACAAAAAGAAGGAGAACAGGAACAAAAGAAGGAAAGGCGACTATGGTTCGGCATTAGACAACTCCAGGAGGCGGTTTTTCACTAAGGTGGTCCCCCGCTCACAACTCCAGGCGGCGTCCTCGTCGACTACGGGGACTACGGCGGCGAAGGTAAGAAAGTCCCTGCGGCTAACTGACCAATGCGGCTGAGGAGGCCATGCGGCTGAGACATCCATGCGGCCAGGACATCTCATGCAGCCAGAAGAGTTTATGCATAGCCTGTTTGCCATTGATTGTAAAAGTACAGAACAATTATCGGAGGACTGATCTTAGACTCACAATACAAACTCGCTCGTACAAAGAAAGCATAGGGACGAAAACCTAGGTACAGCAGTCTAAGTACGATTGTTTATTTTAGATTCTGGGGGGTGACGATAGAGGCTCGGGAAAGCGACGGCCGCTCTGCCTTACTCCTTGGACGATCGGTACGCAGCCTTGACTCGGGGAAGATCTGCTTGGTCGTTGAGGAAGAAATGCCTTCTTGCTCTCTCTCTGATTGCTCTCCTGGCTTCTCTCTCTCTGTGTATATTCTCTCTCTGACTATGGGGGAAGTCTCTCTGTGTATATGTATTCTTCTCTGGTTTCTTTTTTTTTGTATATCTCTCTATATACTACAAGGGAATGGCACCTTGCTATTTATAATAGTGGGATGTGATCGCTAGGGTTGCCAATGATTAGCTCTTGGAGATGGCGGCGGCCTGGGGATTGATCAATCCAGGCCGTTCGTTTCTGATTGTGACGAATCAGAACCATTAAGGGTAGATTACACCAAATCCCCATTAGCAATTAATGCTGATTGGCATAAATCTTCCTTATAATGATTCCCTAATATCTGCGAATAAATCAAATTTATTCTTCTGCCACGTGCCCCAGATCATTGGGATTCGACCCGATCTTGGATTGCCATAAATCTGGGAGATTGATCGGCAGAGGACACGTGTCCTGAGAGCCAATGGTGAGACTGGAACCGCTTGTAGATTGGGCCGCATGAGATTTGGGCTGCATGAATTTTGGGCCGCATAAGACTTGGGACACGTGTCAGGGCTGTCTGGGCAGTGGCCCCTTCCTTCAAACTTCTGAACCATATGATGAGCCGCATGAATCGCATAATGGTGTGTCTGCTTGAGCCGCATGGGCATGATCTTCTTGAGCCGCATAGGGATGATTCTACTCGAGCCGCATGGGACAGCTTCACTCTGAACCGCATGGGAAGTCCTCACTTCGAGCCGTGTAAGCACACCCACGTGGCAGGGCCACGTAGCATTTTGTTGCTCTCGGGGGATCGTGTCAGAGATTTCTTTCTCTTCCCTAGAGATTCATCATCATGACAGAGTCATAATTACCTGCTTTAGTGTCAGGTCTGTCAACTTTTCAGAGGGGTCAGCCGTCACAGCAATAAATGCAGCATGGATCGGAGGGGAGCAATGTCACGCCACATGTCTTCTGAGCCGCATGGAATGCCTCCGGCCGCATAGCTCCTTACGCCGCATGACTCCCTGAGCCGCATGGGCTTTCAGCGCCGCATGGGTCTTTCCTGGCCGCATGAGTCATTTTCTTTAGTATTTTCCATGCTTCTACAGGACCCCCTTCAAAGTTTTCAATTTGTAAAATTGAAATACTTTGAATAAGAAGCATGGCCGTGCTCTTCTAACCGCATATGAAACCCTGACTGCATAGCGATCTTGGCCGCATGGATTGTTTAGCCGCATAGCTTCTCGCCACGCCATTATGTCATGCATGCAAACCTTTTTGGGGCAGGATCCTAGGAGTTTCTGACCTCTAATTAACTAGTCAGTATCGATAGCCGAAGAGTCGACTACTTTGTACGAAGCGTCGGTCTTGGTCCTCCTTTCTCTATAAATGGAAGGGTATTTAGAAGGATTTCTCTCTTAGACTCTTTCTGATTAAGATTTCTGTCTTGCTTTCTTCTTCCAACTGACAAACCACGATGGCACCTAGGGCTTCCAAGGCAGTGAAGAAGGTTGTGGCTAGGAGCAGGAAGTCGGCTTCGTCTTCAATTGCCGTACCCCCCGTTCGTCTTGATGTTCATGTTGTCGTCGAAGGTAAGGACTGTGCGGAAGATTGGGTGCTCTGAAACCCTAAAAGATGCTGCTCTGCTGTATTACTTCGTGTATAATCATACACATCCTATGAGCCGCATAGAATATATTCCATGCCCAAGCCGCATAAGAGTTGTCTTTAAACGAGCCGCATGAACACTTCTGAATATCTTCTGACTGTTTTTATCATTTCTCATCACTTTTTCCGTCTTTTGGTTCTTATAGTGTCTCCATCGAATGCTGATATTGCAGTGGTAGAGGATCCGTCGCTCCCTTGCGTCAATCAGGGGCCTTCCTCTGTCACGAAGGAGACAATGAAAGAATAATCGGAGCCTGAGAGGGACGACGTCCTCCCCACTGTCGAGACTGCTGAGGGTGACACCACTGGGAATCCTGATTCTCCCATTCTGGACGAGGATCTTCCTCAGTTGCACCCTTTATACGTAATGTGGCTGAAGGAGTTGAATACGTATTTTTGTAACTAGGGGTTTGAGGTGTCTTGTCTGTATTGAAGAACTTTCCTGTAACCGTGTAGATGTAACTGATTTCTGACTGAATGGAATATATATTTGCTTCACTCTTTTGCTTTGTAATAATCCTTTTATCGGGTCATTTTGCGTGGACCCATTGTCCCTAACGTACCCTGGTTTTGGATACGGACAATGAGTTTAAAAGAAAGGAACCAATCATACTGACTCAGAGGTGCTGAGGACATGGTGAGCATGAGGGTCTCTTTGACAGGGGGGTACATAGAACAAATCAGAGGTAATAAGGACATGGAAGTTCTATGTAGGGGTGATTTGTTTTTGGCGGAAATGGGACGACTCAGAGGTGATGAGGATATGGTCGTCTTGGAAATTTGTGGATCCGTTACCTTTGTTGTGCACTAGGAGTGCAGGTATTAGATCATGAGGGAGGATCTCTTGTAGGAAAAAAGTTCAGCGGTATGATCATACATAACTTCCTACCTGAAAGAGTGACCAGGATGTGAGTTCAGAGGCACCATCGGGTACATGACTCGAGAATTTAGAGAATGGTGAGTGTGAGTTCAGCGGTACCAGCGGGTACATGACTCGATAATCTGAAAAACTATGAGGGTGAGTTCAGTGGTATCGGCGGATACATGACTCGAAGATCTGGAAAATGTTGGAATCAAAGTGTAAGTTCAGAGGTACCAGCAGGTACATGACTTGGAAATTTGGGATATCTTTATGGAAGAAGGGCATGAGTTCAACGGTACACGCGGGTACATGACTCGAAAATCTGTGAATGTTGGAATCAAAGTGTAAGTTCAGAGGTACCAGCCGGTACATGACTTGGAAATTAAGGATATGAGTTCAGCGGTACAAGAGGGTACGTGACTCGATAAGTTGGAAAATTAGGGGGTTGAGTTCAGAGGTACCAGCGGGCACATAACTCGAAACACTAGAAAATATTGTTTAAACATAGTATTTCTTTAGGAACTTGCCGTTGACGGGCAACATGAGCAAGTCTCCGTTCTGCTTGGCGAGGCGGTAAGCACCATTTGAGAACACGGCCTCGATGATAAATGGGCCTTCCCATTTTGGCTGGAACTTGCCGGTGGTCTTGTGAGTCATGACAATTTGTCTCCTGACTGCCAAAACAAGGTCGCCCACTTGGAATGTTCTGACTTTGACCTTTTTGTTGAAGGCTCCTGAGATGCGTGCTTGGTATAATTCGATCCTTTGCTGAGCTAGGAGGCATTTTTCATCTAAGGCCTCTAACTCTTGTAGTCGACGTCGGTAGTTATCATCCGTTGTCAATTGATAAGTGAGGGCGACTCGGAGTGAGGGAATCTGAGTCTCTAATGGGAGAACTGCCTCACTCCCGTACACCAGAGAGAATGGTGTATTCCCGGTGGCTGTTCGAACCGTGGTGCGATAAGCCCATAAGCACTCGCCGAGCTTCTCGTTCCAGTCGCATTTGTTGGTGGAGACAAATTTCTTGAGGAGTTTGATGATTGTTTTATTGAATGCCTCTGCTAACCCGTTTGCTGCCGGATTGTATGGTGTCGAAGCGACATTCTGAATGCGGTGTTTGTCGCAGAATCGGTAGAATACGTGGCTTATAAACTGCGGACCATTATCATGGATGATCCTTCGGGGCAGTCCAAAGTGGTAGATGACATGGTGCTTCAGGAAGCTGATTACGTTCGAAGTCTTGACTTCGATGAGTGGGACAGCTTCTGTCCACTTTGAGAAGTAATCAGTGATCGCAAGTATGAAGCGATGTCCTCGGGAGGAAGGTGGGGTGATTGGACCAATGATATCCATTCCCCATGCTTCGAATGGCCAGGACGCCACTGTCGGATGTAGAAATTCAGATGGTTGGTGAATGAAGTCTGCGTGGACTTGGCAGGCCTTGCATTTTCTGGCATAATCTATTGCATCAGCCACCATCGTGGGCCAGTAGTAGCCCATCCGGCGAAGGCGGTCTTGCAGCTTAGGGCCAGGCTGATGGGCCCCGCAGACACCGTCATGAGCCTCTCGTATGGCTTCTTTGGCCTCTGCGTTCGACAAACACCGAAGTAGTAATCCGTCGTAGGAGCGGTGATACAGCATTTTCGTCTCTGTATCGTAGAAGAATCTGAAAGAACGCCGTCTGATAGAAGTAGCCTCCTTCGGGTTGTCGGGCAGGATGTCGTAGACCACGAAGTCTATGAATGGTTGTCTCCAGTCTGGCGCTTCGTCGATCATCTGAGCAGAATAACTCGCCATGGCTTGAACGTTGTTCTTGGGGAAGACCAGCTCATGGCCGATTACATCGACCGAATGATGAGAGTGGTTTGGCACTGCTAGGGAAGCAGCCAGGCCTGCTAGGGCATCAGCTTCAATATTTTGGAGTCTGGGGACGTGTTCGATGAAGAATCCCTCGAATGATGATATAATGTTGATCGCTATTTGGTGGTAGGGGATCATGTCTTCATGGCGGACTTCGTACGTTCCCCGAATCTGGTTGACAATTAATTGCGAATCGCCGTATGCTTCAAGGTATTCTACCCCCAGTTCTCTTACGAGTTGGAGGCCAATGACCAAAGCATTGTACTCGGCCACATTGTTAGAGCAGGGTTCCGTGAGAGAGTAGGCGCGATTGATCACTAGCCCGGTAGGAGAGACCAATACTACTCCGACTCCGACGACGATGTTTCCCTTGGGTCCGGTTCTTGAAGCGCTATCGAAGAACATCCGCCATATGTTATCGTGGGTGGTTGTATTTGAATCGGCGACCTCATCTGGGATTTCTTCGTATATTCTGGATAATTTCGATCCTGGATGGGCCGCCAAAAAGTCTGCCAGGGCTTGACCTTTGACAGCCTTCTGCGGGATGAAGATCATATGATAGGGGGACAGCAATATCGCCCATGTAGCGAGGTGGGAGCTGAGTGCCCCTGGTTTGGTCATGAGGACCCTGAGAGGGTTGATTCGTGAGATCACATGTATGGTTTGCCCCGTGACATAGTGCCGTGTCTTTTGAATGGCGAATACCAGGGCGAGACATTCTTTCTCCACAGCGGTGTATCGTTGTTCGGGCCCGACCATCATTCGGCTGAGATAGTAAATGGCCTGCTCGTGGCTTGCGTCGTTATTTTGTGCCAACAGGACACCAAGGGAGTGTTCCATTGCTCGTACATAGAGCAGGAATGGTTTTCCAGGGACCGGTGCCACTAGGACTGGAGGATTTGATAAATATTCTTTGATGTCATCGAAAGTGTGCTGGCATTCCTCGTCCCACACGAATGAGACTCCCTTCTTCATGAGGTGGGTGAACGGTCGGCATCGCCCGGAGAGGTTGGAAATGAACCTCCTGATATAAGCTAGCCTCCCTTGGAGGCCTCTAAGTTCACGAAGACTTCTCGGGGGACCCATCTCCATGATTGCCCTCGTTTTCTCGGGGTCTACATGGATACCCCGTGCAGTGATGATGAAGCCCAAGAACTTTCCGCCGGATACGCCCAAGAACGATTTTGTAGGGTTCATCTTCAGATTGTGGGCTCGCATTAAGTTGAACACCGTCCTCAGGTCTTGCAGATGATCCTCCATACGGCGACTCTTGACGGCGATGTCGTCGACAAAGCATTCCACTGTCATGCGCAAATGTTCTCTGAAAATGATACTCATGGCTCGCTGATATGTAGCGCCAGCATTCTTTAGACCGAATGGCATGACTGTGTAGCAGTATGTGCCAATCGGGGTTCGGAATGAGGTATGCTTTTCGTCGTTGGGAGACATCTTGATTTGATTGTACCCCGAGAATCCATCCATGAATGACATACGTTCAAAGTCGCAGGTATTGTCGATCATGATGTCTGTGATAGGAAGGGGAAATTCATCTTTGGGGCATACCTCGTTCAGGTTGCGAAAGTCGATGCAGATTCGAATCTTCCCGTTCTTCTTGAGGACGGGTACTATATTGGCGACCCAATCAGGATGTTGCTCTTCACGAATGAAGCCGCTGGCTATTAGCTTGTTGACTTCGGCTTCGATCGCGTCCATGACGCCTGGGCGGAAGCGTTGTTGTTGCTGCTTGACTGGCTTTGCATCTGGCTGTATATTGAGTTTGTGGAGAGCGATGTCAGGATTTAACCTCGGCATGTCTTCATAGCTCCAGGTGAACACATCAATGTATTCTCTGACAAGTTCTAACAGCGACTCTCGTTCTTCGTCAGTTAGGCTTTTACTGATAAAGATCGGTTTTGGAGAAGATTCGCTGCCGAGATCCACTTGTATAACCTCATCTTCAGTAGGAGGTTCTCTCAGTTCGAACTGCTTTTCCCATTGTGTGTCTAATTGCTGGGCCCATGGCTCTAGCTCAAAGATTTCGGGGATGTCTTCGTCTTCCTCGTAAGCGTCGTTGAATGCCATATTGACTGACATGACTTGTCTGAACACATCTCCGATGCTGGTATCTGAGTCGGAAGTCGGTGATCCGGTTGAATGTGACTGCCAGTCGCATTCTTCATCTGAGCTTTCAGGGGTCGTAGTAGGCGTTACATACCCTAAACCGCATCGAGTTTTGTTATAGTAGTTCCGTGGTTTGCCCGCCGGGGCTGGCATCTTCAAAGGTAATCGTCGTCCAGTGCCGTAGTTCAGTCCTGGCGTTGTCTCTAGATCATACCCCTGTTTCTGTATGAGATATTTGGATTGAGGGCTATAGAGATACAGAGGCAGTCTTCCAGCATCTGACCCGAAGTCGACTTCTTCCATGGCGAGCGGATGCGGGTTGTTCGTCCGGCCGAAGATGATTGGGTGGTCCCCTCCCTCGATTATTCGGTAAGCATCTTCTACTGGAGTAAATTGGATAGCGGTGTACACATTTGTCACCTGTGTATGTAGGTGAGTGCCTATACCATGTTCCATAGCATACATTGTATATAGCTTATTGAGATCGGTGTAGTTCAAAGATAACCCTTTATTGATGAAGTAAGGTATCTTTTCTAGAGGGGTTACATCATCTGCGGAGGGAGCGTCAGTGTGGGCAGCCACATACTTGGCTAGCTCTGGTTCCTCTTCGGCTACCCTCTGTGTGAATGAAGATTAAGAGGGCATCCTAGTCAGCTTGATCTTCAGAGGTTCAACTGAAGGAGCGGAGCGTGGGGTTGTCGGTAGACTAGCCATCCCCAGTCTGGCACTTTATGTGGAGCGAGGGGTGGCTGGTTCGCTTGAAGTGTCAGACCTCGCATCGGGGTGACGACCTTTCTTAGGCAGGCGTATCGTCAGAGGTCTATCGGAGGGATTGAGCTTCTCTGTTTGGGATTGACCGACTCTCGGCAATCTGATGGTAAGTGGCCCTGTCGTGGGTCTCGGTACCTGGCCGGACCTTGGCAGCCGGATTCTCAACTGCTCTTCCTGTGCCGAGAGGCTGATCGCGTCCTTACGCAGCGTGGCCGTAAGGGGTACGGAATTGCCTGGTTTACGAGCCTGGAGGTGGATTGTCAGAGGTTCTTCTGATCCCGTGGTTGCTTCAACATCAGTTTGTTTATTTCCTCCTTTAAGGTGCCTCTTCGACTTTTCGTATAGGCAGGAGTCCGAGTAATAAGATTCGACCCCTTTGAAGGGATCGATGTCAGCAAATTTTGTCCTCACGAAGCCGTATTTGTCAGCATATTTGAAGCATTGGTGTAGCGTGGAAGGCACGATCATGTAATCTTGTATCCAAAGGCGCCCCAAAAGGATGTTGTATGAAGTGTCGGCATCTATGACGTAGCAAGTGACTTCTGATTGGAGATCGCCAATCTGATATTTCAGACGGATCTTCCCGATTGGGTAGCTCCTGCCCGAATTGAACCCGCTGATGGCGGTGTTTGTAGGGGTCAGGCGATGCATCGGGATGCGAAGATGATGCAGTAGTCCTTTTGGAATGATGCTTATGGAAGACCCAGGGTCAATGTGCATTCGGTCCACCTTTATATCGTCGATGTAGCCTGTGTAGTATAATGGGCGATCGTGTAGATTAGTCTTGATGAGCATGTCTTGTGGAGTGAAGATGATGTTGGGCATTGCTTCCGTACAGGCACTGTCTTGGAGGTCTGCGGGCTGATTTTCTCCCGTGAGGTTGACCTGAGCCAGGTACGCGTCGGCATTTTGAGGTACATCGCTCAAGGCTGTGCGGACATCCTTCGAGAGCCTCAGGAGTTCATATAAGGACAATTTGGCCGGTGTATTGGCCAATTGCGCCAAGATGTCGAAGTTGTAGGGCCTCTCCAGCCCCTGAGATGTTTCCTTTCGGAGGGATTTGTCGAAGCGAGTCTCCTTCGGCCTAGGCTTGTCGGTCGTCGAAGGCTGAGCCGGTCCCGGAGCATCCGTGGTAATGGGCGGATGATCATCAGTCGAGTTTTTAGCCACAGTTTGAGATTGTGCTCCGGATCGAGTAACAACGGCCGTGACTTCCTCTTCATCTGCTGAGGTGGTACGGCAGGATCTGACTTTTCCACTTTTCTTTTTAGAAGATGGAGTGGACTGGGTTACCTTGTGGACTAGGTCCGGATGGACCCATATGATTTCCCCTCGTGATGTGGTGAGGGGTACTAGACCAGCAGCTTGAGCAGGCGGGAGATTAGCAATCTCCATCGTTGCCAGAGGGATGGGTATAACCCCATCCTGGGTCTCTGTTGGAGGGAAGCTGCCGAATTGTACGGACACCATGTTGGCTGCCACGGTTACCTCCTCGAAATCGATGGCCAGAGCGTTCGAATCGATGAGGTTCTGGATATATCGTTTCAGTTGGTAGCAGTCGTGCGTAGCATGGTGGACGTAGCGGTGGTAATGGCAGAACTTTGGGTTCTCCAGATCAGCCGGCCGAGGCTCCCGTCTTGGTGGAGGAAGCTGAATCCTATCTCCTTGTATGAGCATGTCCAAGATAGGCTTGACGTGACCGTCTTCAAAAGAGTAAGTGATTTGAGGCCATTGTTTGTCCACAGGTTGCGACTCAGGCTTCTGGGCTGTATCGGCTACCATAGCCTGCTTGCCTCTGTTGTCCCGGTTGTTGGAGGGGCTACCCCCATTGTCGTTGGTGGTGCTGGGACGCTTGCTCTTGTTCTCTCCCTCTGAGATATATAATCCCAGTTGGCGAGCCTTCTTTAATCGTTCTTCGACACTTGTAGCACTAATGATAAAAGCCTTCCAGTCCTTGAATTGACTCTCACCCATCCAGAGACTGATTGTTGGAAGTAGTCTCTTTTGGCAAATTTCGATCAAGGAAGAGTCCGGGTTGCCAGATGGTAACTTCATTGCGGTTTGACGAAACCGTTCAATGTAATTCCTCATCAGTTCTTTCTCTCCTTGAATGACGTCCATGAGGGTAGACATCGTGACATCCTGTCCTACCTCATAGAACCTCTCTAAGAACAGGCATTTGAAGCCAGCGAAGGAATGGATGCAATTGTCCGGCAGGTTGCGGTACCAATCGAAGGCGACTCTTTCCAATGCCCCAATGAATAACCGCATGAGGATAGCGTCATCATGGGGCAGATGGTCGGTAGTGACCTCAAAGTAAGTGATGTACCGACTTGCTGAAGTCTTGCCATCATATGGGTTGATATTGAACGGCTTATATCTTGGTAGGAATAGAACATCCCTCCATTCAGCAGGATATGGTTGCCGTATTCTGAAGTCTTGAGAGTTTTCTTTGGCGTGGAACATGGCTCGGAGCTCTTGAACTTCTCTCCTTACTTCTCGGGTCTCATCTGTCGTAGTCGGAGCTGTTACTTCGGGAGGATTATTGCTCGGGTTCGGTGTCGCCGAATTTGAATCTACGTTGATTGGGGGACCCGTGCTTGTCTGTCCAGGTGTCACCCCCTGCAGATTAGGAAGCGCCGCTTTGATCTCGTCTACAGACTTGACCAAGGCGTGCAATATGGCCTCCAAAGTGTCGATGCACTGGCGATCACCGAAATCACCTTGATTGCTGTCTGTTATGAACACCGTCTTCACATGAGGAGTGATGGAAGAAGTGGTGGAGGATATACCCTCCGAGTCGTACCCGTGCATCGAAAAATTATCAGGATATGTGGGGATGTTCTCTTCAGGTTCAGACTCGGAAGGAACACTATTCCCGGCTTCGGAGCTTGCTTCGTCTAGGATGTCCTTGGGGACGTCGGTATCTGTTGTATCCGTCGAAGGATTTGCTTCCTCCAGTCCGGATTCCTGGAATGTCGGATTATCGTGGATGTTTGGAGGAGTGCTACCCCCAGTTCCGACGACCCCCAATGTTACAAACGACGAACTTCCTACTGCAGTAGTTTTCGTCTTCGAACGGGTGTGTTGAAATACTCCAGTGGAGGATAACCCTTTAGACGACGGTTTCTTAGCTGCAGTAGTTGACACCTTTGGGCTGAAGATGCTCGTTTTCTTCCCTCTTCCCTTGGCGAGAACTTTCTGCGCGGACTTGCAGAAGACAATAGGAGGTGCCTCGTCTTCTGAGCTCGGGTGATGTAGTCTTTGGAAGACGGATGGCTGATCTTCCGTCACCGCCGCGTTGCTGCAACAGCAGTTGACGAAGATCTGGGTGCATTGATGTCCGTGTGAGGGCTCTTTACACCCCGAAGCTCCTTCTCTTTCCTTGCGTTTGTGGAGGATAACCTCACGCAGGTCAGAGGAACCACTTTGTCTGTTTGCCGCCGGGGGCTGGACTTGAGTGGTTTTATACAACTTCCCATCAGAGGCACGCGTGATAATCAGCGGGATGCCCCGATAGTCAGAGGTTGGGGCAGTTGTCTGGACTTGATGAGCCCGCGCTGCCCTAGACTTCCTCCTTTTAGCACTTGTGGGTGCGTAATAGGAGGAGTCTAAGTCGAATACCACAGAGTCTGGATTATCATCCAGAGAATGATCAGAGTCAGGACCGCATGAGAGCCGGTCGAAGACTGATCGAGAGAAGTGTGGGACGGATGCTATGCGGCTAGCATTGGGTACCGTGCAGGTTGTCTGCATGCGGCTATCTTTTGTTGTAGGATGAGTCTTTATGCGGTTAGGAGTCACGACCGTGCAGGCTGACCGCATGCAGTAGGCATTTGTGGCCGCATGGGTTTTCTGCAAGTGATTGACTTTAATAGCCGCATGAGTCTCATCCGTGCGGTTGGCAACTGTAGCCGCATAAGTTATGCGGCTGACAGATGTGGCCGCATGAGTTTTCTTTATGCGGTCGGCGGTTGTAGCCGCATAGGTTTTCTCCCTGCGGTTAATACTCTTCTGCGGCTCGGATTGCGTAGAGTTTCTCTTTGCCCCTGCAAGTCCAGCATCATAGTGTTTTTTTCTGTCGGACTTGGGGACAGCAGAGTTGTCTACGGTCTGAAGTGGGGCCGCAGGGGAGTCTTTCTCGCCATCTTGAGCAATAGAGAGCACCTCATCAAGGGCTTGCGGAGGAGCAAATGATTTTGGCCTCCACTCTTTGCGAGCCTTTATGGTGCGGGTGCGCTTCTGGACCGGGCCAGTACTACCTTCAGAGAGCATCTCTTCGAACGCCTGTTGGTCGAAGCGTACGACCATCTTCTGTTGTGTAGAGCCAAGTTTGGCTGCGTCCGATTGCGTCACCAACTCCTCAGCCGTGGAGAAGTTAGTCCCCAGCAGAGTTGCCATCATGTTTGCCATTGATTGTAAAAGTACAGAACAATTATCGGAGGACTGAACTTAGACTCACAATACAAACTCGCTCGTACAAAGAAAGCCTATGGACGAAAACCTAGGTACAGCAGTCTAAGTACGATTGTTTATTTTAGATTCTGGGGGGTGACGATAGAGGCTCGGAAAAGCGACGGCCGCTCTGCCTTACTCCTTGGACGATCGGTACGCAGCCTTGACTCCGGGAAGATCTGCTTGGTCGTTGACGAAGAAATGCCTTCTTGCTCTCTCTCTGATTGCTCTTCTGGCTTCTCTCTCTCTGTGTATATTCTCTCTCTGACTATGGGGGAAGTCTCTCTGTGTATACGTATTCTTCTCTGGTTTCTTTTTTTTTGTATATCTCTCTATATATTACAAGGGAATGGCACCTTGCTATTTATAATAGTAGGATGTGATCGCTAGGGTTGCCAATGATTAGCTCTTGGAGATGGCGGCGGCCTGGAGATTAATCAATCCAGGCCGTTCGTTTCTGATTGTGATGAATCAGAACCATTAAGGGTAGATTACACCAAATCCCCATTAGCAATTAATGCTGATTGGCATAAATCTTCCTTATAATGATTCCCCAATATCTGCGAATAAATCAAATTTATTCTCCTGCCACGTGCCCCAGATCATTGGGATTCGACCCGATCTTGATTTGCCATAAATCTGAAAGATTGATCGGCTGAGGACACGTGTCCTAAGAGCCAATGGTGAGACTGGAACCGCATGCAGATTGGGCCGCATGAGATTTGGGCCGTATGAATTTTGGACCGCATAAGACTTGGGACACGTGTCAGGGCTGTCTGGGCAGTGGCCCCTTCCTTCAGACTTCTGAACCATATGATGAGCCGCATGAACCGCATAATGGTGTGTCTGCTTGAGCCGCATGGGCATGATCTTCTTGAGCCGTATAGGGATGATTCCACTCGAGCCGCATGGGACAGCTTCACTCTGAACCGCATGGGAAGTCCTCACTTCGAGCCGCATAAGCACACCCACGTGGCAGGGCCACGTGGCATTTTGTTGCTCTCGGGGGATCGTGTCAGAGATTTCTTTCTCTTCCCTAGAGATTCATCATCATGACAGAGTCATAATTACCTGCTTTGGTGTCAGGTCTGTCAACTTTTCAGAGGGGTCAGCCGTCACAGCAATTAATGCAGCATGGATCGGAGGGGAGCACTGTCACGCCACATGTCTTCTGAGCCGCATGGAATGCCTCCGGCCGCATAGCTCCTTATGCCGCATGACTCCCTGAGCCGCATGGGCTTTCAGCACCGCATGGGTCTTTCCTGGCCGCATGAGTAATTTTTTTTAGTATTTTCTATGCTTCTACATAGCCATGCTTCTTATTCATAGTATTTCAATTTTGCAAATTGAAAACTTTGAAGGGGGTCTTGTAGAAGCATAGAAAAGAATAAAGAAAGATCCTTGCGGCTAAGGATCCCCATGCGGCTGAGAGAGCACATGCGGCTCAGGAATCCATACGGCTCAAGCATTTATGCGGCTCGAATAGTTCCGTGCGGCTCAGAGAGGAGCCAGGTGGCCCGCAACAGCTCTTCTCTTTGTCCTTTACTACATTAAATGCCTTGACGGCTGACAGCTCTAACAAATGACAGCTCTGACGTGCGATAATGGCTCCGTCATAATGGCAGATTCCTAGGAAAACGAAGGAGATCTCTGACACAATCCCCCGAAACCCAGAAACCTTCATGCGTCCTTGACATGTGGACAGTCGCATGCGGCTCAAACAGAGACCACCCCATACGGCTTAGGCCAAAGCTATCCCATGCGGCTCACGAGAACTACCCCATGCGGCTCAAGCAGAGGCTACCCCATGCGGCTCACGAGGACTATTTCCATGCGGCTCACGAGGACTATCTCCATGCGGCTCACGAAGAAAGCACCCATCATGCGGTCACCTACTCTCATGCGGCTCAGATCACCATCATGCGGTTCAAATGTTCAGGGTCCACTCCCAAGCAGCCTAGACACGTGGCCTGCCTTATGCGGCTCAATGGGGAGCAGTCCTCATACGGCTCAGATTTTCTAAGTAGATCACGGTTAAGACACGTGGCATGATAATGGGACACGTGGCATCAAATCAACCGAAATCCATCAACAAATCCTAATAAAATATTGGAATCAAATCATATCATTTGCAATCAAGCAAATCAATGACACGTGGCTAGAAATCCGAGATCGGCATAACAAATCATGAGGATTTATGTCAATCATCATTAATTACCCACAAAGATTTGATGCAATCACATTAATTGCCCAGATCTATTATATTCAAGATGAGCGGCCCAGATTCATTGATCCTTAGCCGCCGACTTTTGAGAATGTGCAATCATTGCAAACCCTAATGATGCCCCCACTCTTATAAATAGCAGGGTGCCATTTCCTTGCAAAAAAAAAGAAGAAGAGAGGAAAGAGAAGACGGAGATAGAGAGAGCCAAGAGAGAATATACAGAGATCGAAAGGAGGGCATTTCTTCAACAACGCCAAGCAGTTCTTCTACAGAGCCAAGGTTGCACCCGATCGTCCAAGGAGTAAGGCAGAGCTGCCGTCGCTTTCCCGAGCCTCTATCGTCACCTCCCAGAATCTAAAATAAACAATTGTAGTTTGATTGTTGTACCTAGGTTTTCGTCCCTAGGCTTTCTTTGTACAAGCGAG
Source organism: Iris pallida (assembly GCA_029216955.1). Classification (NCBI taxonomy): domain Eukaryota; kingdom Viridiplantae; phylum Streptophyta; class Magnoliopsida; order Asparagales; family Iridaceae; genus Iris; species Iris pallida. The sequence continues at coordinate 132,445 of JANAVB010029857.1, read as the reverse complement.
TTTGTATTGTGAGTTTAAAGTTTAGTCCTCCGATAATTGTTCTGTTCTTTTACAATCAATGGCAAACACCCGTATCTCCGGTGGAGCGTACGATCACAAGGGAAATATGCAAAGTAGCCCATACGCTAAGGATATGTCCTCCCCGCCCAATGCCTACTATGTTGTATCCATAACACATATAACCTCTATTAACCGTTAAGTCAAACTAAGCGTGCAACCTCTATTAGCGGTTAATCATATCGCACAGCTTATACGTATTGGTGGCCAGCCAGTCACGCATGTCCGAGTTCTATATGTGACTCACAACAACGTAGTACAAATGTGTCAAGGCCTATGAATGTAACACACAAAGGGTGGTCCCTTAAATCTAAGTCCAATGTGTTTGAAAATAGTACATAGCGGAAAATAGAACTAAACAGTAAAATTCTATCTAATTATGACATGTATCACAGTTTATTTTGCAGAAAATAAATAATTAATAAATGCATGAATATGAGCTAAAGTAAAATAAACAGCTAATGGTATGGTATCTTGCCTGATATTGACGCCTCGTGTGCGACGATAATCTAGGTAGCACGAACTATGACTTCGGTGTTACAACGGTACAAGACGGCCTCCGATGATGTCATGAACTGTTCCATCGTGTTTAGAAGAATCAATTTAGCTAGGAACTATATAAAAGAGTACAAAATTGGCGAAAAAATAGGAAAAAGGGGGTTTAGCCATCGACAAGGGAAGAACCGAAGGAAATTTGGAAATAAGTACATATATTATTTTTGAAAATATTTATAATACTTGAAAATATATTACACTAGTCAAAATAAGTTTTTAGATAAATACTTAAAGTTAGAAAATCGTTTTTGACTAAAAATGTAAGTTTGTCAAAATTAGAATTTATATGTAAAAAACTATATTTTATTAGTCATAAATAAATTGAATAATTCATTTGAAAATCTGAAAGCTCGATTTTTGTCAAACAATACTTTCTAGGGTAATCTATAAAAATAGATAAAATATTTAATCATATATTTGGAACTGCTAAATGACCCAAACCCAATAATATATTTGTTTACAAATTAATTTCAGAAAAATCTCATACTAAATAATAATAACAAAATACTAATAGTATATTATATAAATACCAGTGATGATATCTAATAATTAATCTACTCAATATACTGTATATATATGTGAAATAGATATTAATAATAATAATAATAATAATAATAATAGTGTTTATAAAGGAAAACAAAAAATTATTAAAACAAACAAAAAAACAACAAAACCAATAATAAAATAAATTCAAATATTACAACATATCAAAGAAGTCCAGTAGTGTTGCTGTCTTCTTTAAAGAATGAAAGAGAAAAATAGAATAAAAAAAATAACATAAGGAGAGAGAGAGTTGAAGAGAACGGAAGGAGAGGGAGGAGGCGATCGGATGAGTTGGGAGTGAAAGAGTAGCTGAGAGAAGAAGGGGCTCGCTTACCGGAGTTGGCACGTGACACGGTGTCCGCTGGCGGTTGCGACGGACGCGACAGACGCGGGAAGCTGCTCCAGGAGTACTAACGATGGAGTTCGCATGGATCGATACGGTCGACGGAGGACCAATCCGGTGGTTGGCACGGAGAAGTCAATGGCGATCGTGACGTCGGTGTCTTCCATTGATAGGGCGTTGAGGCGGTGCAGCCCTCGTGTCGCGAGGGCGCCAGATCTGGAAGATGCGTCCGGGGTCAGGCGAAGGCAGCGATGGGGCTGAAAGGGGATATGGTGCCGCCGGAGGGAACGACCTAGCGCCGAAAATTACAGGCCTGGGGCGGGGTCGATGGCGGTTGCCCACAGCGGTTCGAGGCCGGGGGCTTCTCGGTTGATGGTGGAGGCGAAAGTGTCGATGAATTGGGTGGGGTAGAGCCTATCACGGTGGCGCCGGTTTGGTGGCGGCCGATTGCGGAGAATTCAGCGGATCGTAGAGGTACGGGGTTTTCGATTTTTGGTTATCGGTGGTGGTGTCGATAGGGTGTTGCGGTGGTGGTGGTGGTTCTTTTGGTGAGGGTGGTGCCGATTGTTATGGTCAAGGGGCGGTCAGATGGCTGGGGATGGCCGCGGCCTACAGTGGCGGTTTCTGTGAGTGGTGATGGTAGTATAGGCAGGGCTCGGGTTGAGGCCTTGGGCTCGGTCGATAGGTGGTTATGGTGTCGCGGAAGGGGCAGTCGGGAGGCAGAGGTCGGAGCGGTGAGGGGACCGAAGATTGTGTCGGGCTTGTCAACACGGAGCTGGGAGTAATATAATTGTAATATGAAATATAGTGGAAGAAAAAAGGTGACACGGACACGATGGACGACATTTTAGTGGAAAAATATTTATAGAGACAATTATGGAGGAAATAATAGGGAGTCTCCCCAATATATAAGGGGTGGAACTCCTAGTTGGATATGAACTAGAAAAAATTTAAAACCCCTTTTCGATAATTCAAATCCATTTAAAACCAATCAAATCATATTACAAATCCAAATTTGTATCTAGTTAAATCTTATCTATAAGTAAAACTACTTAAGAATAAAAATCAATAAATTAAATCTAAATTTAAATTACTATAAATGATTTACATTAATCCATAAAATTTAAAATATCTTAATAATAAATAATATTAATAATTAATTTCAAAAATTGCAATAAATATTTAAATATTAATAGAGAATACTTCAAAATAGCTTTTTAATAAATTAGGATAAATTAATTTCAAAAATTTAATATATATATATGAATAAAATTTCATGTACCAGTATGCAAATAGTATTTTACATAAACATATTTTTCTAAACTTTATTTATACTTAGATAAATAAGAATAGTCTTTTAAATAATTAGAGTTTTGACAAAATACGATATATTATATTTTATGCTCAAAGAAGATAAAAATGTCTATCTTATATAATTTAGAAAAATATACTTAATTTCTATATGAAAATTATATACCATAAAACCTTTTTATATATATAAAAATATATACTTCGTATATACGTATTCGTACACGACGTTAAATACCGAAAATAAAACCAACACCAATTAAATAAAGAAAAAAATTAAAAATTATAGTGAAACTTTAGGAGGTTTACAAGTTAAGGGACTACCGGTGTTAGTGTGTTATCATAGACCTGTCATGATTGTGCCACGACATATGTGTGAGGTGAGCAGCATGTAGAGTCCTTGCGTGCTGGTCAATCCCTCGTGCGCATGCGTTAGGTCTAACTGCCAGTAGAGGCATGTTAGGAGACGTGGCAGTTAGTAAAGGTATATGGTCATGGATGCGACTTGGATAGGTACATTGGGTGGGAAGAACAGTTCCTTAACGTGTAGGCCACGTATGCACTTTCCTATTATTACCAGTTAGCTCCGCTGGAGATACGATCCTAGATCCTAATAGCTTATTTCCTGCTGGCCGCTGACATTCAATGAATGTTATGCTTTGAGGTCCCTGGTATCCTGGTGGGACCATACCTGAATTTCCTGAAGCCAGAGTGCCCATGCCTTGAAGGTTTGTTCTTAACTGCATGAACACAGTAGAATGGTTAGGTACCTTATTGATGTCTTGTCACTTACTTTTATTTGTGGCATACTTTATATTCAGTATTTATATGGTATGTTATTTATGTATCTTGTTACGTCTCTCTGAGGACCTAGTGAATTCTCCATGTGTGTGTTTGTGATTTTTGCAGGTGTTCTAGCCAAGGCTATTTCTTCAAAGATGATTACACTTGGATCATTTTCGCATCGCTCGACAAATTTCTCCATTATGTATTCTGTTTTGTTGGTAGTAGATTTGTCTCTGCCCAACGACTTGTGTAAAGAACAATTTATGAGTTTATTATAAATTCTTTCTTCTTATTTTTGGATGTGATTAGTGTCATGGTTTACTGCATTTTACAGCATATGTATGAAGAACAGTTTGGCAACTCTAGAGGGGGGTGAATAGAGTTTATATAGAAAAATAGCCAATTAAAAATAACTCTTTCACCAACAATAAATAATCAGAGTAAAGTGTGGAAAATAAATGAAGAGCGGAAGAGCAAACGCAAACACAGCGATTTTAACCTGGTTTCCCTCGTGGAGGACTAGTCCAGGCCTGAGAACTCTAGCTCAGGATTAAATCTACTATTTGTGAAATAGTAGTTTACAACCCGTGCCTTTTCTTCAGAAGAGCACGTCAACTTCTAACAGAGGATCGCAGTGGCGATTTGCTTAGAATTGTCCAAGCGACTTCTTCGACTCTTGCACAAGAATCCTAACTGAGAGATGCTGAGCACTCGAGACTTAGGAGGCTTGTGGCTAGTAGATGGGAAGGGTATGGCTTATTGAGCTTGTAGGAGAGAAGAGAAGAGAAGATTGAGTGAGTTGAAATGAGAGAATTCATGCCCTATTTATAGTGTTTTTAGAGGCAGAATTCGGGCAGAATTCGGGTAGGAAAATTCAAAAATTTGGCCGTTGGACAGCTAGCAACCAGCTAACCCTAAAATTAGGGTTCCTGATTTCTAGGGGACAGAGTTCGGCCCGAACTCTGTGTGGAGGCAGAGTTCGGCCCGAACTCTGTCTCCAGAGCACAGAGTGGTCCTAAGTGGGACTTGTGGGCAATTTTTGTTTTGGTGGAGCTTGGGATTTTGGGTAGGCTTATAGACTAAGTTCCAAGAGCTCAGCATAACTCAGAGTACATATTTCTAGACTCAATAAAATGTAAAAGTACAGACTCGAAAATACACTGAGAGTCGGAAACTGAGCTTTTGTCTGTCCTGGACTGAATGCAGACGTCGTGTGTCGTATTGAATTTATACAGATATTATTTAGTCAATGTAGTCAATATTTGGTTGACTGTGACTTTGTGTCATCAATCTTCCCCATATTGATAATTGACAAAATAATAAATGTATATTTCAATATTCATACCTGGACACAGTTGGTTAAAACACAGCTCCCCCATAAACAATGCCGAGCTAGAATCAATAGCTCTCCCCCGTAAATAATGCATAGAACCTGTGGCCTGATAAAAATATTTTCCCAAAAGCAAACACAAGCACAGACAGATATACATATTTCTCCCCCTTTTGGCAGTTAGCAATATAAAGGATCATATAGACTGCATAAGGAAAAGCATGGAAATAGCAGTATAGACAATGAAAAGTAATCCAACCACACCAAGCAGAGAAGAAACATGATAATACTAATAAAACAAGTTACTGACATAAAGTAGAACTACGAAAAATAGCATAAAATGTTATCCACCAACCAGCACATCATCAGGGTTTGAAGACATAAAATCAGTACATAAATCCATAACAAACTAAAATAACTAAAAACAAAAGGCAACTAAGACCATCAGCAGTGGCAGCAGCATATCAAGCCAGTCTCCATCATGGAGCACGAGAAGGTCCTGGAACATCTGAAGGATCATGGAATGAGCGACGAGGGTCCACAAAAGCATCATCAGGATCTATATACCTCATGACCCACGGATCGTCTATACGATGACCCGCGCGATCTGGATCCCGCTCAATAGGCACATGCAAATCAGGATGACGAGCAAGCGAATACCGCATATCATGCAGAGAGTTCCCAAGGGCACTGATCTGCAAGGTGGTACGGTAATCCTGCTGCGTCCAGCGATCATCCTCAATAGCAAAGCGATCGCGAAGCATAGTCTGAAGAGACTCAAGTGTGGCAGGAGGAGGAGGTGCATCCTGACCAAGAGGAGGGGCGTCAGGCTCCTCATCAGCAGAGTGCTCAGATGACTCAGAAGCAGCGACAGGCTGAAGGCGTCGTGCTTTGGATAGAAAGGCAGGTGCAGGCAGGAACGGACAATCATGGATAGGAATGATGAAAGCACGAAAGACTAAAGGAAGATAGAGAGGATAAACCAAAGCTCTTGGTTTCTTCCGACAGTTGATCATCCAATCCATCATAGTCCGTGGAAAGTTGAATGGAATACGATAGTGGAGATGATATAAAGTGGAGATCTCAAGATAAGTGACTTCATCTGTTGAGCCAGCCTTGGGCAAGATAGTATTGAACACGATGCGATGAAGTTCATAAAAGTAGGGGGTGAGATGCTTGGCCTTTAGCTTGCGAGGACTTACGTTAGGAGCACATAAATCCTCTTTGAATCCTTCAAGGGAAGTATCGCCAACAAATTGAAGTTGACGTGCTTCCACAAGCTTGTCCCACACATCAAGATCCTGGAGAGCAAGAAAGTCTCCCAACCCAGAGTCTTTGAAGGCAATGTTAATGCCAGCAACCCGGGAATAGATGTGGGTTGCATCGTGAGTCAGATTACAGTAAAACATTTGAATTGCACTATGGTAGATGACAGAATTTGAAGCAACAAGTTCATCCAAACAAAGATCACGGAATAAAGACTCATATTGAGAAAATATAGTGAAATTTATGGGATGGCCCCCAAACACCGGACGAGTTCTAAAATCGCTAAACCATTCATTAGAGGCTTCTAGCGATACAAATAAACGGTCGTCGTAAGTGTTAGGGTCATCGGGACGCGGCGGATTGAACAACGGATGAATGGGGTGTTGTTCAACTACTTGTTCAATCGGAGGAGGAGGAACCGAAGAGGAAGCACCCTCATGTCGAGTCCTTCTCCCTCGTTTGGACAAGCGAGATGCCATTTGAAATAAAAGAGGAGAACTTGGAAATGATAGAAAAGAGAGATATACCTGAAAAGAATACCAAACAGTTGAAGAGAATGTTGAAATACCCCTTTCCCTTGATTTTGAGAAGAAATAGAGCCCTCTATACCAAGAACTAGGGTTAGGGTTTGGAAGGAAGAAGATGGAGGAGATGGAGAAGAAGGAAATATGGGAGGAAAGAGAGGGAATCCCGAAATAAAGTAGGGCTTGGTCTTTGGTCGGGTGAAATATTGACCATTGGATTAGAATAGATCCAACGGCAGAGCCAGATCCCGACTCTGGAACCTAAGAACCGAACTCGGCCCGAACTCTGATAGGGACAGAGTTCGGCCCGAGTTCTGGATCAATGGTCCAGAACTGAAAACAGGCAAAGAACATGAAGAAAAAAGTTTAAGAGTTAAACAAAAGATAGTTGAGGACAACAAAGAGTGAAAAAAATAGAGAGGTACTCAGAAAACAGAATGAACTTTAGAAAATCTCAATTAGGCAATATTAAATCGAAAACGAGCCATATAATAAATAAGGACATATACTGTGGTTCAATAGTCCAAATTTGCCATGGGTTAGCTGCAGGGGCCGGATCCCAGCTAGCGGCAGTCCTGAGGACTAGTGCACCGTGTCGCTTAGGCTTTTACGCCTTGTCGTCAGAAGGACCCTTTCGGCTTGTACCCATACCAAATTCTTCGAAAAAGAATCACAATATACTCGATATTTACGCAGGTGAGTTTCAATTTATAACTGCTTCATCTAAAATTCCAAGTTCACGACAAAGAAAATTGAAGCGCTCTTCGGATAGTGGCTTAGTAAAGAAATCTGCCAGCTGATGATCAGTGTCAATAAATTCTAAGTTAATCGTGCCATTTTGCTGATGATCACGCAAAAAGTGGTGTCTGATCTCAATATGTTTAGTGCGTGAGTGGCAGATAGGGTTCTTAGTCAAATTGATTGCACTAGTATTGTCACAGAATATAGGAATATGCATGAAAGATAACTTATAGTCTTCAAGGGTTTGCTTCATCCACAGAATTTGTGCACAACAACGCCCAGCTGCTATGTATTCAGCTTCTGTTATGGATAGTGCGACAGAGTTCTGCTTCTTGCTAAACCATGAGACTAAAGCCTTTCATAATAAATGACACGTGCCGCTCGTACTTTTACGGTCGACCTTGCATCCAGCAAAGTCAGCATCAGCGTAACCGATGAGGTCAAATGATGTTGACTTGGGATACCATAGGCCCACTGTAACCGTACCCTTAAGGTATCGAAAGATACGCTTAACCGCGGTCATGTGAGATTCCTTAGGATTTGCTTGATATCTAGCACATAGGCAAACACTAAACATGATATCGGGGCGACTAGCAGTTAAATAAAGTAAGCTGCTTATCATACCTCGATACTTACGTTGATCAACGGGTTTGCCGCTCTCATCTGGTTCGAGTTTGGTTGAAGTAGCCATTGGAGTGCTGATTGGTTTGATGTTGTCAAGATCGAACTTCTTCAGCATGTCCTTGGTATACTTCGATTGACAGATGAAAGTTCCATTAGCCAGTTGTTTTACTTGCAGACCAAGAAAGTAGTTGAGCTCTCCCATCATGCTCATCTCAAATTCCGTCTGCAAACACTTGGCAAATTCTTGACAAAGAGTTTCATCAGTAGACCCAAAAATAATATCATCAACATAAATCTGAATTAATAGAATGGTGTCTTTGAAAGATTTGATAAATAGTGTAGTGTCAATTTTCCTTTTTGAAAAACCTTTCTCAAGCAAGAAACTGCTTAGCCTTTCATACCAAGCTCTGGGGGCTTGTTTAAGGCCATAAAGCGCTTTCTTCAGCTTGAACACGTGGTCGGGAAATTTGTGATTTTCAAAGCCAGGGGGTTGTTTCACATAAACTTCCTCCTTAATAAAACCATTCAGGAAAGCACTTTTCACATCCATTTGAAATAATTTAAAGTTTTGAAAATTAGCAAAAGCACAAAGCATCCGAATGGATTCTAGTCTAGCAACAGGAGCATACGTCTCATCGTAGTCGATACCTTCCTCTTGGTTGTATCCTTGAGCTACTAGACGAGCTTTGTTACGTGTGACTGAACCATCTTTATTTACTTTGTTTCTAAAAACCCATTTAGTACCAATTATTGAGTGATTAACCGGTCTAGGAACGAGTTCCCATACTTGGCTTCTCTCGAATTGGTTGAGTTCTTCTTGCATAGCAGAAATCCAAAATTCATCATTAAAAGCTTCAGAAATGTTTTTAGGCTCTACTTGTGAAATGAAGGCAGTGCTAGCGACGGAGTCTCTTAGTGATGATCTAGTAGTTACTCCACGTGAAACTTCTCCTATAACTAAATTTTCTGGATGAGAAGGTTTGAAAGAGAATTTCTTAGGCAAACCCTCCAGAGAATTAGTTTCGGTTGAAGTATTCATTGGAGTAGAAGTTGATGGCTCAACGTCATCATCAAGAGTACTTGCTGCACTGTTGTCTTCATCAAAAGTCACATTTGTTGACTCTTCCACAATAAGTGAGCGTTTATTGAAAACTCTATATCCCTTACTCTTGGCGGCATAACCAAGAAAGATACCATCGTCAGCTTTGGCATCAAATTTGCCTAAGTTGTCTTTGGTGTTAAGGATAAAACATCTACAGCCAAAAACTTTAAAATAAGAAACATTGGGGGTTCTCCCAAACCAAAGCTCATAGGGTGTTTTCTTCGTAATGGGACGAATAAGCACCCTATTCAAAATGTGGCATGCTGTACTTACAGCCTCTGCCCAAAAATATTTCGGAAGAGAAAATTTATTCAACATGACTCTAGCCATATCGCCAAGAGTCCTATTCTTCCGCTCCACAACACCATTTTGTTGAGGAGTTCTAGGACAAAAAAATTCATGATCAAAACCATTTGCATTACAAAAACTTTCAAAATCATAATTTATGAATTCGCCTCCATGATCACTTCGGATTCGAGTAATCATGTAGCCTTTTTCGTTTTGAACTTTCTTTACAAAAATTTTGAAAGCAGAAATAGCATCGCTCTTATTAGCGAGAAAGAAAACCCATGTAAATTTTGAAAAATCATCAACAATAACAAATGCATAAAGTTTGCCTCCAAGGCTAGCTATTCTACTAGGACCAAATAAATCCATATGAAGTAGTTGCAAGGGTCTAGTAGTACTTACAGAGTTGATAGAATGAAATAAGGATTTAGTTGCCTTGTTTAGTTCACATTCGGCACATACCGTGTCCTTTTTGAATGTGATGTCAGGCAATCCTCTCACTAGCTTCTTGGTAGAAAGCCTGGATATAGCATCCATGTTGGCATGACCAAGACGCTGGTGCCAAAGTAGTCGTTCGTCTTTGTGGGCATATAGACATCTACCTGATTGTTAGTATTTATAGAAAGATAGAAAATGTAGATGTTGTCCTCTCTTTTCCCTTCAAAAGCAATGTCTCCTGTTGACCTATCATAGATGTAGCAACTGTTTTGTCCAAAGTTAATATCATATCCATGATCAGCAAGATGACTAATGCTGAGCAGGTTATGCTTTAACTCGGTCACTAGGCAGACATCCTTTATTACAGGAGAAGGAGGATGACCAATGATACCATTACCTATAATGTGCCCTTTGAGATTGTTACCGAAGGATACGTATCCTTCTCTCTTCATCGATAGTGATGCAAAAAGATTTGCGTCTCCCGTCATATGTCGCGAGCATCCACTATCGAGAATCCACTTACTTTCAGTTGAGGAGGGAAGGTCCACCTACATCAAGAGTAGATGTGACCTTTGGTACCCGAATTCTTGAGGGTCCTGAAAAGTTAGTCTTTGGGAACCAAGCATATATCCTTTTATCTATAAGCCTTCTAACTCTGCACTGTGGTGAGATGTGTCCATGTAATCCACAATAAGTACAGATAGCATTCTTATTTATACTAGGAGCATGAGAATAATATCTATAAGCAACAGGATGAGGATGGACATGATGTGAAGAGTTTGCATGGTGAAGATGATTATGCATGGAATAAGTGGCATGTTGATGGTGTCTATGAGGCATAGAATGATGGTATTGTCTATGATGTGTGACATGCTGATATTGTCTAGATGGCATGGCATGATAATTTTGTCTATATGGTATATGAGGATCTTGTCTATATGGCATTGTATGATGATTTTGTCTATATGGCATGGCATGATGCTTTTTATGTGTGGAGTGATGTTGATTGTGTCTTTGTGCATGATGAGTGTGTACTGAGTGAGAATTGTTCTTACGTGCACGTGGTTTGTGAAAGTTTGTGTATATAAATGCATGGTTATGTGCTGCATGTGGTTGACTAGCATGAGTGGTGTTGTGCCCATGTGATTGGGTTTAAGGTTGAACAACCTGTTTACCCAATTTGGTTTCTAATCTTTTAGAAACAGCTTGCAGTTCATCAACCTTAATATTTAAGCCATAAATCTTAGTCATGGAAATCTTGTGTCTACTCTTTTCTTCAGCAAGCAACGTGTTGAGAGTAGTGATTTCTTGAGTTTGTTGCTCAATACGTGCTTCAGCATCATGTAAGCTTAATTTAAGCTTAGATGCTTCATCAGTGTCATTTGTGGGTGATGTGTTTCTAACATTATCAAGAAGTAAAGAAATTCTTTGTATCTCATCTTCTAGACTTTTGATTTTGTCCTTGGCATGTTTATATTTACCGATGACCTTTTTATGATCATCGAGTAAATCAGTGAAAGCATCGCCAAGTTCATCAAAAGAGAAGTCATCCAGAGTTTCGTTAGATACCTTGTTGGAAGTTGCCATCAGGCACACATTTGCTGTATCTTGAGGGAAGTCCTTTTCTTCCTCAGAGTCACTCGATTCACTTTCATGCCAGATACCTGTGTTGGCATATTTCTTTGATGAGTTCCTTTTGTATGGCTTCTCATAGCGGTTGCTCTTCTTCAGGAATGGGCAGTCTTTTCGGACATGTCCAGTTTTCTTGCAACCGTAACAAGTTGGTTCTTCTTCATCGTCTTCTTGAGATTCCTTCTTCCTTCGATTGAAGCGAAGGAATTTCCTGAAGTTGCGAACCATGAGAGCTTGGTCTTCATCATCAGAATTATCTTCTTCGGTCTCATCATGATTAGCTCTTCGTTGATGAGCTTTAAGTGCGATCTCCCTGCTCTTCGGAGCAGGCTCTTCGAAGTCCTTGAGGTCAAGCTCGTGAGTCATAAGCTTACCCATCAAGGTCTCCATTGACATTGTTGTGAGATCGTTTCCTTCTATGATGGCTGTCACCTTAGGGTTCCAAATCTTTGGTAGCCCTCTGAGCAGCTTACGAATCTTCTCGTGATTTGAGTACTGCTTTCCAAGCGAAGATAGAGGATTGATGATGTCGAGGAATCTTGTGATCATTTGAGTGATCGTCTCACTTGGCTTCATCTTGAAAGCTTCGTATTCTTGAGTGAGACGGCTTATTTTAGATTCCTTGACCTGCGTGGTTCCTTCATGCGTCACTTCTAGAAGTCTCCATACTTCATGAGCAGTGGTGCATGTAGAGACCCTGTTGAACTCATTCCTGTCTATAGCACAGAATAAAGCATTAATAGCCCTAGCATCAAGACTTGCCTGTTTCTTCTCCTCGACAGAATATTTGTCGTGTGGTTTCTCAATGAGGTCACCATCGACAACTATTTTGGCGGGCTTTTTGTAACCGTCAGTGACGACAGTCCACAGGTCAAAGTCTAGAGACTTAAGATAGAAGCTCATCCTTGTTTTCCAATATGTGTAGTTAGTCCCATCAAATAGGGGAGGCCTATGAGTGGACTGACCTTCACCATGATTGGAAATCAAGGATTGTGTGGTTGCCATAGATCAGCTCTTAGGATGTTAGTCCTTGTAAAGAGAACAGAGCTCTGATACCAATTGAAGAACAGTTTGGCAACTCTAGAGGGGGGTGAATAGAGTTTATATAGAAAAATAGCCAATTAAAAATAACTCTTTCACCAACAATAAATAATCAGAGTAAAGTGCGGAAAATAAATGAAGAGCAGAAGAGCAAACGCAAACACAGCGATTTTAACCTGGTTTCCCTCGTGGAGGACTAGTCCAGGCCTGAGAACTCTAGCTCAGGATTAAATCTACTATTTGTGAAATAGTAGTTTACAACCCGTGCCTTTTCTTCAGAAGAGCACGTCAACTTCTAACAGAGGATCGCAGTGGCGATTTGCTTGGAATTGTCCAAGCGACTTCTTCGACTCTTGCACAAGAATCCTAACTGAGAGATGCTGAGCACTCGAGACTTAGGAGGCTTGTGGCTAGTAGATGGAAAGGGTATGGCTTATTGAGCTTGTAGGAGAGAAGAGAAGAGAAGATTGAGTGAGTTGAAATGAGAGAATTCATGCCCTATTTATAGTGTTTTTAGAGGCAGAATTCGGCCAGAATTCGGGTAGGAAAATTCAAAAATTTGGCCGTTGGACAGCTAGCAACCAGCTAACCCTAAAATTAGGGTTCCTAATTTCTAGGGGATAGAGTTCGGCCCGAACTCTGTGTGGAGGCAGAGTTCGGCCCGAACTCTGTCTCCAGAGCACAGAGTGGTCCTATGTGGGACTTGTGGGCAATTTTTGTTTTGGTGGAGCTTGGGATTTTGGGTAGGCTTATAGACTAAGTTCCAAGAGCTCAGCATAACTCAGAGTACATATTTCTAGACTCAATAAAATGTAAAAGTACAGACTCGAAAATACACTGAGAGTCGAAAACTGAGCTTTTGTCTGTCCTGGACTGAATGCAGACGTCGTGTGTCGTATTGAATTTATACAGATATTATTTAGTCAATGTAGTCAATATTTGGTTGACTGTGACTTTGTGTCAACAATGTATACATAAGATGGCCAATATATTGGAGTATACATTATATGTATGCAGCTGGCATGTCGACGTACTTGGTCCTAAGTATTTTGGGACTGGGGTATTACATGTTTTTGTGGTGGCCCATGCCGGTCGGTTTGCCATTTCGGTTACGTTATTGTACCGAACGGGACTGCACATAGGATTAGAGTTTAGGATCTCATCCACCAGCTTGACCTCTTTCTTTGGCTTCAAATTCTGAACTATCGTTCGTCTTCCTTGATTTGCATCTTGCTTGATTCCTTTCTACCATGAATTCTTGTTTTTCGTGCTTAGTGACAGTTTTAGAAGATAACTACACTAGTATATGCTCATAGGTGAAACACATGGTTAGAAGGATTACATTGACAAATAGTATTCATTAAGGTCTTATTGAGTTATAAATAAATTTTATTTTTTTTAAAGTAAGATCTTAAGGATTAGTTAATTCTAAGTTGGGTAGTAGCGATATATCCGACTTCGAAGGATAGTTAGAATTTTATTTAAGGCTACTAAGTGATGTTCACAAGGGCTTCGTTAGAATCTCCAAAGGATTGAGACAACAAATTGATTTTTATGATTTAGCACATGAATGACTCATGGGGCTTATAGATAAACCTACTTTGGAAATATGGATTCGACTTGAGGACAATTTTAAAATGTGTCATATGATCTATGAATTATAAAGTTATTTCAATTTTGGGTTTAAAGTTTTTAATTATGGGAAAAATATATATATTGAGTTATGACTATACACCTTTTGAAGGATATGAGGATGATTGAGGAAGATTTTAAATTTTTTAAGGTTTTGCCATATGACTTACGATTGATACATTTCAATTTTAAAAGTTTAAAGGTTGTACTAACGATATCAAAATTTGGAAAAAAAAGTGTATATATTGCATTGTGATAAAGGTTTATTGTGAGATTGATTAGAAAAGTTTAAAATTTTAAAATCGTAATTGATGACCTCAACCGACTAGAGGATATAAAAATTTAGTTTGAGCATAATGGATATATAATTTCGTTATACAAAAGGTCATCTTAGAAATTTGGTAGATTGATTTGAGAATTGTACTGAGAAAACTTTTGAGGGACTCGAACTCATAGATTTAGATATTGTATTGAGAGGCAACCAAGATTGATATTAGTTGCCATATTACTCATGACCATGATAGTTGTACGCAAGTGTAGTTAGTCATCGACCAAACTATGTGGCTATAACTTCATATTGACTTACGCGACCTTCCCTCCAACCTAAATCTATCATCATGACCTTCTAATCAATTGACACTCGAAAATGATTAGAATCGTTCCTTACCCTAGCCTAGAGGACTATCTTCTCCTAGAACCGTGTCCCTAACTTATTTTACTTTGATCTACAAGATTTCTTAATTTGGTGCTTTAACTTGATTCCTTTATTTTCTTTGTGTGTTAATCATTAGCTCATGAAAACACACTTTCTATTTTGATCATTTGGTGTCCCCTATCGTGACCTTGATATTTGGAGCACAATACTAGAAGTTTTCTTTCAACAAATTTCATATAGAAGACTTAGACAAGCCCACCTTCATGTAGATATATCATGTCCCACAAAAATAGTCCACTTGTACTCTATTTTCTTGATACGACTTTCTGGTCAAAAAGGCTAAACTATAACCTTTACCGTGAAACCATTATACTTTCTAACTACATGTAAGACTCAACCTCGACTTTAAGCTTTCGACTCGACATATGATCGTGATCCACTTAATTCCTTAAATGCTTAACTTTGTGCTTCATCTTGATTGCTTGGCCTATTGTCCTATCACACTACTAGTTTGACTCTTGTAAGTTGGGTAGAATACCTCATGACCTAACAAACCCTTTGTCCTTGTGACCATATTGATAAGTTTACTTAGACTATAGAATTCAGAGGACCCTAACTTATCTAGTCAACCAGGCCATAAATAAGAAAACGCTAGGATGACTGCATAGGCCCAAACTTGGGGCAAGACATAGATCTTAAAGTATCTTGGACTATTTATGTTCCTTCATTATTACCCCCTACTTATATTTTGACTATCTTATACTGCTAATTTAGCCTAAATTTTGCAAGCTTATTTCTTTATCAAGCTTGATCATGACATGTTTTATTGGGTGCGCACCCACTAACATATTGTCTAATCAGAACCGGTGCATGATGGTCTGATCAACCTATTGCACTTTGGCTCGCTTTTCATATATTGTTCTACGTGGATGGAGACATTTAAAATTGGTCTCTAGAATCCCATCCAGGATTGCTTTGGCAATTCTTTTGAAAATTTTCAATCACCTTTGAACCACTTATTCGTATTCGATAATATCTTCTTCGAACTCTTTATTATTTTCGTCTTTCGCCTATTTATAAAGACAAACACTCGTACTTGATATCCCCTTAGTTGCCCACTATATATTTCCCAGATAGTTAGCCACTAACCAACCATGAGACTATGACCTTGCCTCGAGTTACTCTTCCTTCCTTCAGCCCTCGGCCTATTATTATGTCCATCTAATCATTTGTAAAACTTTTCAAATTGTTCCATTAATCGTACCCTTAAACCAGACGATTAGCATTCCCTCAGGGAACCACATTTCCCAAATGTCTAAATTATTCTCTTTGATCTTCCTTATTATTCTCTAATTCATGTCATCATGATTTTATCGCCTAATTAATTAGCGACCCTCATTCAATTCCATATCCGTGAGTTATTTTCGTAGATATTGAAATCACATTTTCCTAAGGCATGTTTGTGTTGAACGTCGTTTCCTTGCCTTGCCCGATGATTGTTCATACTTCCTTATTGATAATATCTTGTACCGTACCTACCTTATTTATTTCTAAATTTCGAGGACAAAATTCTTGTAAGTTGGGTAGGATGAAAACCCCCAAAAAATTTCCTATATTTTTTTAAAAGATAAATCTTGTATTGATTTTGCTTTCGTGATTATACGTCGCATGCGAGGTTGCGTTTCGTATTTGCTCTTCGAGTGCGAATATGTGCGAGGTAGATATTTTTAGAAAACATTTTTATTATTATAGCTTTCAAATAATATATGTTAAATAAATTGTTTGCTTGAAGTTGTAAAAGGCATCACAATGGGATTTTCTAAAAACCGTATATTTTCATATATTAAAAAAAAGTTATTTAATTCGTTGTTCTGATATAAGTAGTAATTTAGAAAAATTATTATTATATGAAAACATGCTATTTGTGTGCGAGTAACATGAAATTTGTTTCATGTCCCCTTTGATTTTCGAAGACTAATTATAATTGTTTTATTTAAATATAAAAATGTAATTCAAATATTGAAAGTGATTTCGAAATTTATTTATTACCATTATTTAATATGACGAAAAAGTTATTTTTGAAATAGTGTTAAATTTAATATTTAGTAAATTATGATGATTTAATTGGCCTTATTTTGAATAACTTCTAAATTGAAGATGGTTTTATCTAGATTGAATTTGGATTGGAATAAACTAGTTATAAATTGATTTGAATTAAATAATGGGATATCTACATGGGGATTGAAATCATCCTAAATCCTTATCCAAATAGGGTTTCCACCTCATATATAAGGAGAGCCTCATTGTTCTTTTTTTCTCCATAAATTCCACATGCCAAAAATCTTCCACCACATCGTGCATCATGTCTGTGTCCGTGTCCATCCACTATATTCCTTTTACAGATACATTAGTTCCGACCCAAGGCCGAAAAATCCGACCCTCTACCCCGTAGTGTCGAACACCCTCAACACAACACAACTCAGCCCCGTGCTGTCCCAGCACAAGCCCTCCCCATCGACTACCACCTCCACAGCCTCCCAGAAAACCCTATACTGCCCGGTCCAACCATCATCCGCCACCACCAGCGCTACCATCCACACCCCAGTCGACCATCCCCTGGAAGCCACTACCTGAACCACCAGTATCTCCGTCATCATCATCATCCCCACGGCCACCATCAGCCGAAGCCGAAAACCCCCACTGCCGCCTCCCCGTTGAGCCTGGGACGAAAACCCCTTTTCGTAAGACTCCTCGCTCTCTCTCCTTTTACGGCGAGCTCCGTCGTGACGAGCCCTGTGGTCAGCAACCACCCTTCCGCATCCAGCCCGGAGTCGAACTCTCCTCCCTCGCTCAGCAGCTCCACGCCGGCCCAGAGTGAGCACCGCCGCTGTCCTCTTGAGCGCGCCAATCGAGCCGCGGCCATCTTTCGTTGCTTCCCCTGCTAGTAACCCCGATCCCTCCCTTCTTCTTCTGCTCTCTCACTCTCTCTTCCTCTTTCTGATCTATAATAAATGGAGGGAGGCAATTTTCTCACAACAATTAATGCGGCTGAGAGCAATAATGAATGCTCATTCTCCAATAGTTGCTTTGTCATTATCTCCCTTTTCCAAAAGCTATACAGGAAAAATTGAAGCAATAAATTATCTTTGTTAATATTTTATTCTTAGTATAAAGTACCAAACTTTGAACTTTATATATATAAATATGTATATATTTTGTATTCTACTATCTATTATTATTTTGTATTATTGATAAGGTTTTATATGTATATATACATATTGCTATGAGTACTAATATTAGTTTTTTTGCAAATCTATTATTATTATTATTTGTTATTAATATTTCCTATGGTTTACTATTATTAATAAAAAATGTTACCTATTATTGGTATATTATTTTATTATTTTAATTATAAGTTTTTGACAAAAAAAATGATTTCCTATATTTTCAAGTGTTTCTTCATAAAAATTTTGTATAAAAGAAATATATAGTTGTTATTACAATTAATTTCCAAATATAGTTCTAAATATCATAAGTATTTTAAATAGTATTTACATGCTATAAAAATTTAAAATTTTTAAAAAATATTTTATACCCAAATTCACACTGTCTGCCTATCTTGATCATGGCTGATTATATTCTTATTTTCTCGTAAATTTTGGACCCTTACACGTTGACCTGGCTATTGGACTATTGGAACATGTCAAAACACCGCACCACACCAGATGACACACCAGACAAGATACCTTGCCATTATTTACTGTTTATAAATAGTATGTATTTTATATTCTTGTCTTTATTTTCAGTTTCTTCTAGTTATATTTTGTGACAGTTCATGATTTACCTGCTTGCCTTCACAATATATAAACTACTTGTCTTTGTTGTTGCATGTAGACCTAGAAGTTAAGGGACTACCGGTGTTAGTGTGTTATCATAGACCTGTCATGATTGTGCCACGACATATGTGTGAGGTGAGCAGCATGTAGAGTCCTTGCGTGTTGGCTGATCCCCTGTGAGCATGTGTTAGGTCTAACTGCCAGTAGAGGCATGTTAGATGACGTGGCAGTTAGTAGAGGTACATGGTCATGGATGCGACCTTGATATGCGTAGGAATGAAATCGTAAAGCAGAATACTCTAGAGGGGGGTGAATAGAGTAGGCAGCGGAATATTGCTAATTAAATAACTCGTTAGCAGTTAGATCACAGATATAAAAATAATCACAAAGTAAATGACAGAAATGAAAAGTGATCAGAAGACAAACGCAAACACCGAGATTTATACTGGTTTCCCTCTTGTGAGGAAAAACTCTAGCTTCCACTTGAATCCACTATTGGAAAATACTGCAAGTTTTCAAACGAAGTCCTTGCAACTTCTACATACGCGAGCTTTGATACGAAGAACTCGACCAACTTCAATTATGAAGAGTTGTTTCTTCAATCAAGCCTCTGATTACTATCGCTCTGAAACTTCTTGACCGTACCGCACTAGCAAATCGACTAGAGGATTTTAACTGGCTTAGGATTTGAAAATGTAAGCTTTTGAGAACTCTTTGGAGAAAATGTAAGCTTTAGAAGAGAAGAGGCTGAAAGTGAATTGGTGATTTGAAATGATCGAAATCCTTCTCTATTTATAGTTTTTCCAATGACAGAATTCGGGCAGAACTCTGACAGAGCTCTTTGTAACAAAACGCAACTGAAGGGTGACCAAGTTCAAAATCAAACGTTCATATAACGTTCAACTTGGCCAAACTCTGGCCGAGTTCTGTTAGGGTTCTGCCAGTTGATTTTGAGAAAAATCATTTTGGCTTTTTGAAAAGTCCTTTAGAAGCTTTTAGTAAAAATGATGTTTTTCAAAACATAGGTCATTTTTAAAAGGATAGGGTGATTTTGAAAAACGATTTTGGACAGCCTATTTGCCAGTACGACTTGGTGTACAATCTTTTCCTAGACTCAATAAAATGAAAAATTATATTGCTTTGACGGAAATACATTCTGAATGGCAAACAGCTTCAGTCTTGAACATCGTAGATATCCATCGTTGAGTAGTGTCCAAAACGTCGTAGGTAAACATCTGAATTGCCTTGCTTTTATATCGAGACAGAGTTTGATAAATTATTAAAATCAGGTGTGACTATCACCAATGGGCCAACAATATGTACATTGGGTAGGGGGAACAGTTCCTTAACGTGTGGGTGACGTATGCACTTTCCAATTATTGTCGGTTATCTCCGCTGGAGATACGGTCCGGGATCCTGATAACTGATTTCCTGCTGGCCACTGACATTCAATGAATGTTATGCTTTGAGGTCCCTGGTATACTGGTGGGACCATACATGAGTTTTCTGAAGCCAGAGTGCCCATGCGTTTAAGGTTTGTTCTTAACTGCATGAACACATTAGAATGGTTAGGTACCTTATTGATGTCTTGTCACTTACTTTTATTTGTAGCAAACTTTATATTCAGTATTTACATGGCATGTTCTTAATGTATTTTTTACATCCCTCTGAGGGCTTGGTGATGTCACATCCAATTTTCTAGTTTAAGGGTATTTTGGTGATTGTAAATTTTTGATTATTTTAATATATTATATTATTGGTATTGTGATTTTTGGCCTATTGATAGTATAGCCTTTGTGCAACCTAGCCTAGTGTCTCACCATGACTTTGTGACTTAGTTAGTATGATTAGTTAGTGTTAGTAATCCTATTCTAGTTAGTTTCAAGTTAGAATCTAATTAGAAATCATTAGTTAACATTAAGTTAGAACCTTTGATTAATAATTCATTTTAACCTATAGAGAGAAGCCCAAGCCCAATTATTATGAAACCCTATTCCAACCCCATAGGTGGCCGGCCAAGTGAGGTCCCATAGACTATTTAATATCTCATGTTGAGCACTTGCTTCCTTTTCTATTCCTTTTCCTTCTGGCAAAAACCCTAGGTATGTGTTTCCTTCTATTTTCTTCCTTTTTAACCCTAGTCTTTTGTATTGGGTTCTGATTTGTGTTTGTGGACTGTTGGTGGCTAGCAATCTCAGCTTTGAAGAGTTTCAGATCATTCAAGTTGAAGGAAGGATCTTCACTTTTGGAGCTTTTTATAAGGAATTCACCCTCAATAGGTAATCTCTCCAAATCCCTTCCAATCCATGAATTCTTTCCATAGATGCATCCATCTAGGTGTCCCCTAGCTGTATGATGAGTTTTGTAGGAATTGACATTGGTTTGGTGTCCGTATCGGACATGTATCAGTGTTTTTGCATACGTGCTTGATGAAATGCCCAAAAGGAATTTTTATTGCTATTTTCTAAATCTTTTTGAATAGAAATGTAGATCTATATATTGCTTATAGATTTGTGTCGCACTGAGGTAAAAATTTGTGCTGTGTCCGTATCCAAATTGGGCACGAACCTTCTCGCACACGAGCCGTGTGCGTGTCCTGCTGCTCGGGCACTGTAGCGGACACGATAGGATACTTCGTGACACAAACTTGGTGGACACGTAGGGCATATGTCTGAGATGGGGCTGATCAAGTTTTGTGAGATTTCATCGAGTGGATTTCAAGAAATCTCACGCGCACTAATTTTGCCTACACTGTGCACACGGGAACAATCCCGACTGATACGCGTGCCGTATCACGCGTACAAGTGTCGATTGTGTCTCGTTTTGTGTCATGTGTGTACGCCTATACATGGGCTACACGTGGACACGAGCACGAGACGTGTTATGCCTCGTGTCGTGTCTACGAATACTTGGATTGACCGCACGAGGTAGTGCAGCCTGTGCACTACTGTACATATTTTTGAGTGTTTGGACACTTCGTGTCCTATTGTATGGAAACGATACACTCTGTAGGACACATACACATGTACACGACACGTTCTCGACCAATAATTTGATATTTAATTGATTTTGTAATGATTAACTTAGGGTTTTACTCATTTACTGATACCATGTTCAAATAAAATGTATTTTCAGAGTTTTTAACATAATTAATTTGCTAATTTATGATTAATTGTTGATGGCTAACATGTATACATGTCTAGATTGATGGTTTCATAGCTGGGTTTCACATTGAATCAGGACCGAGTTATGTATTTGGTTTTTCGACTTTGAGTTGTGTAATGAATTGTGTTTTAGTGCTATGTAAGCATTTGAATTAAGTTGGCATTTCGAAATTGATACCTCTGTACAGTCTGTGAACAATTAGTTCGAATGGTTTCAAATGTTGAGTTATGTTCTCAGTTCAATATAGAGTTGGGGAGTATTCTCAGTGCACTGGGCTAGGATGTTTAAAATTCCGTTGGTTTCATATTCTTCCTTACCTTATGTTTAACAGTAATTGTTGACATTATTTTTGTTATGTTTTCTTAGTTTTCATGACATTTGTTCTCATATTTCACAAGGGGATTCAATCCCAGATTGGTTTTCATTGCATCCCCATAATTGTTTTGTTGTGAACTTTTTATGGTTTTCATTCAGTATATTATAGTGAGCTTTGAAGAACAAGTAGGCAACTCTAGAGGGGGGTGAATAGAGTTTATGACAATAATATCCAATTAAAAATTAAACTCTTTCACCAACAGTAAATAATCAGAGTAAATGAGGAAATTATAAAGAGCGAGAAAGCATACGCAAACACAGTCGATTTTAACCTAGTTTCTCTCTGGAGGACTAGTCCAGGCCTAAGAACTCTAGCTCAGGATTAAATCCACTATTTGTGAAATAGTAGTTACACGCCGTGACTTTTCTTCAGAAGAGCACATCAACTTCTTACAGAGATCGTTGTGGCGATGCTTAGAATTTACCAAGCGACTTTTTGAACTCTTGCACAAACTCCTAACTGAAGAGCACTGAGCACTTTGAGGCTTAGGAAGCTTGTGGCTAGTAGATGAGAAGGGTAAGGCTTGTATAAGGCTTTAGAGAGAATAGAAGAGAAGATTGGATGATTGAAAATGAGAGAATTCAAGGCCTATTTATACTAGTAGCAATAGGCAGAATTCGGACAGAATTCTGGGTCAAGAATTCAAATTTTTGGCCATTGGACAACTAGCATATAGCAAACCCTAAAAATTAGGGTCCTATAATTTAGGGGACAAAATTCGGTCCGAACTCTGTGTGGAGGCAGAGTTGGGCCCGAACTCTGTCTCCAGAAGACATAATTGTTCTAATGGGCTATATGGGCTAGTTTGGTTTTGGTGGAGCTTCTGGTTTATAGTTTGGAGATAGGTATAGGCCCAAACTACTCAGTGCGATTCCGTTTACATTTATCTAGACTCAATAAAAGTAAAAATACAGACTCGAAAACTGAGTATGCTGCAGGATAGAGCTGACGTTCGTCTAGTACTGAGTTCAATCCTGATGTGTCATATTGAACTATGACAAGTATCATATTGTCAATTTTATCAATATTTGGTTGACTGTGATTATGTGTCAATAATATCCCTCATATTGATAATTGACAAAATGATATTTGTATATTCAATGTTCATACCTGGACACATTTATAAAAGCAATAGCTCCCCCGTAATATGTGCATAGATAGAAGCACAATAGCTAGCAATAGCTCCCCCGTAAACATTGCCTCTTCTTTTGTCCTGATAAATACAATCTTTCCCAAAGCACAGATGACAATATGATATGAATATCAAATAATTCTCCTTCTTTTGTCATTTATCAAACACAAATAACCAGAGAATTTGTAAATTAAAAATAACTGGCAAGCAAACCAAAGTTATAATAAACTACATTAAGTGTCTCAAGAGTCACATAACCTAAAGTGAGCGAATAATAAAAAAGCAACTACATAAACTAGAAATCCATAGTGCATAAAAACTAAACATATGATCCTCAGCAGCAGCAGCAAGTAGGAAACCACATCCATCACGGAGCTCGAGATGGTCCAGCGCCGTTAGATGGATCAGTAAACGAACGACGAGGATCCACGAAAGCCGCATCCGGATCCAGATAGCGCATAACCAAAGGGTCATCGATACGGTATCCGTCACGAGCAGGATCCCGCTCCAGAGGAATAGGTATAGAAGGATGTCGAGACATAGAGTTCCGGATGTCATGTAGTGAGTTGCTGATGGCACTCATCTGCATGGTGGTACGGTAGTCAAGCTGGGTCCAGCGATCATCCTTTAACATGAATCGATCGTGAAGCATAGTCTGAATCGACTCAAGAGTAGCAGATGGAAGGGGCACAGGATGCCCAAGAGCAGGTGCGTCATCCTGAGCATCAGAGTGCTCGAACTCAGCAGGTGAACCGACAGCTGCCTGAAGCCGCCGTGCCTTAGATAGGAAGGTAGGGGCATGGAGGAATTGGCAATCATCAAGTAGGACATGAAAAGCATGAAAAATCATAGAAAGATAGAGAACATAGACCAAAGATCTTGGCTTCTTCCTAGCATTAATTATCCAGTCCATCATGGTACGTGGAAGATTGAATGGGACGTGGAAATGAAGGTGATACATAGCAGAAATCTCAAAATATGAAACCACATCAGTCTATCCCGCTTTGGGCAGAATCGTAGAAAAGATAATATGATGAAGCTCATAGAAGTAGGGGTTTAGAAATTTGGCAAGAAGCTTTCGTAGATGTGTGTTTAGGGTACACAAATCGTCCTTGAAGATTTCCAGGGAAGACCTATCAGGGAATTGAAACTTGCGAGCATCGACAAGTTTCTCCCATGAGTTGGGCTCCGGAATTTCAAGGTATTCCGCAAGATCAAAGTTATCAAATGATATGTAAATGCCAACAACACGTTTATATAAACGTGTATGATCATGAGTAAGATTGCAATAAAATATTTGAATGGCATTCAAATAGATAAGTGAATTAGTGGTAACTAGTTCATCAAGACACAAATCATGGAATAAGGAGTCATATTGAGAAAATATGGTGAAGTTAATAGGATGACCCACACACACGGGACGTGATCGAAAATTATTGAACCTTTCGTGTGAGGCTTCCAATGATAGAAATATTCTATCATCAAACGTGTTGGGGTCAATGGGACGAGGTGGATTGAACAACAGGTGAATGCGTTGTTGAATAGGTTGTTGAATAGGTTGTTCAACACGAAGAGGAGGATTCGAAAAGGACGTACCCTCCGTTCGAAGCCTCTTTCCTCTATTAAACAACGTGGGAGCCATGAGTAATGAAGAAATTAATGAAATTAAGATGGAGAGAAAAGTGAAATTATACCTCAAAAGGAAGATGAAGGATGGAAGAGAATGATGCAAGAGACCTTCTCCCGAATTTGGAGAAGAAATATGCACTAGAAAGAGAAAACTAGGGTTAGGGTTTGAAGAAGAAGGGTTTAGAGAAGTTTTGGAGGAGGTAATTGAGGAGAGAGAAAGAGGGAGAACCCGGTTATAATATGAAGGGTTCGAATGGTCGAAAAAAATCTGGACCATTAGATCAATCTCAGATCATCGGCTGAGTCCGACTGCAGTTCTGGAATGACCAGACCGAATTCAGCCCGAACACTGTGTTAGGCAGAGTTCGGCCTGAATTCTGGGTTCTAGGGCCAGAATAGAAATCAGGCTGAAATGAAGTTGAAAAATAATAATTAGATAAATAAGAAAGAAGGAATGAAAGTATGAATATGCAAAAGTAAGAAATCTAAGTAGAGAATTGCAAAAAGTGAAAGCGGAATCAGAACTATAAAATGAAGTTTGAAAATTTGAATTGAGAAAGTTATAAATAAAAGTGGACCATGTAATAAACAAGGAGTTATGCCATAATTCAGTATGGTGAAACTGCCATGGGGTAGCTGCAGGGGCCGGATCCCAGCTAGCGGTAGTCCTGTGGACTAGTACACCGTGTCGCTTAGGCTTTTACGTCTTGTTGTTAGAAGGACCCTTTCGGCTTGTACCTATAGCAAATTTATCATAAAGAACCAAGTCATAATCGATATTTATGCAGGTTACTTTAATGAATAACCGCTTCGTCCAAAATTCCTAGTTCACGACAAAGAAAGTTGAAACGCTCTTCGGATAGTGGTTTTGTAAAGAAATCTGCCAGCTGATAATCAGTGTCAATAAATTCTAAGTTTATAGTGCCATTTTGCTGGTGATCACGCAAAAGTAGTAACGTATTTCAATGTGTTTCGTGCATGAGTGACATATAGGGTTCTTAGTAAGGTTGATGGCACTAGTGTTATCACAGAATATAGGAATGTGCATAAAATAAAGGTTGTAGTCTGCAAGGGTTTGTTTCATCCATAGAATTTGTGCACAACAACGACCAGCTACGGTATATTCAGCTTCTGTTGTGGATAGTGCGACAGAGTTCTGCTTCTTGCTAAACCAAGAGACTAGGCCCTTGCCTAATAAATGACACGTGTCGTTTGTACTTTTACGGTCAACTTTGCATCCTGTGAAATCAGCATCCGAATAACCAATATGGTCAAAGGATGTGGATTTGGGATACCATAAGCCCACTGTAACAGTACCCTTAAGGTATCGAAAGATACGCTTAACGGCGGACATGTGTGATTCCTTAGGACTAGCTTGACAGCGAGCACACAGACAAACAGTAAACATGATATCGGGATGAATAGCAGTTAAATAAAGTAAACTACCAATCATACCTCCAAACTTACGTTGGTCAACAGGTTTGCCGCTTTCATCAGGTTCTAGCTTGGTCGAAGTAGCCATAGGGGTGCTGATTGGTTTGACGTTGTCAAGATCAAACTTCTTCAGCATATCCTTTGTATATTTTGACTGGCTGATAAAAGTTCCTTGTGAAGTTTGTTTGACTTGCAATCGAAGAAAGTAGGTGAGCTCCCCCATTATGCTCATCTCAAATTTGTTCTGCATACACTTAGCGAAATCTTGGCAAAGATTTTTATTAGTAGAACCAAATATGATATCATCTACATAAATTTGCACTAAAAGAATAGTGTTTTGAAAACTTTTGATAAACAGTGTAGTGTCAATTTTCCCTTTTAAAAAACCTTTATCTAGCAAGAAATTGCTTAGGCGTTCATACCAAGCTCTAGGGGCTTGTTTGAGGCCATATAGCACTTTCTTGAGTTTGAAAGCATGGTCGGGAAATTTGTGGTTTTCAAAACCAGGGGGTTATTTTACAAAAACTTCCTACTTAATAAATCCATTCATAAATGCACTTTTAACATCCATTTGAAATAATTTAAAATTTTAAAAATTAACAAATGCACAAAGCATCCGAATGGATTACAGTCTTACAACTGGAGCATACGTCTCATCATAGTCGATACCTTCCTCTTGGCGGTATCCTTGAGCTACTAGACGAGCTTTGTTGCATGTAACTGATCCATCTTTATTTACTTTGTTACGAAAAACCCATTTTGTACCAATAATTGAATGATTAGCTGGCCTAGGAACAAGTTCCCAGACCTGGCTCCTCTCGAATTGGTTGAGTTCTTCTTGCATGGCAGAAATCCAAAACTCATCATTAAAAGCTTCTAAAACAGTTTTAGGCTCAATTTATGAAATGAAGGCAGTGCTAGCAATGGAGTCTCTTAACAATGATCGAGTACTTACTCCGCGTGGAACCTCACCTATTACCAAGTTTTCTGGATGTGACGGCTTGAAAGAGAATTTCTTCAGCAAGATCTCAGAGAATTGGTTTCAGTGGTGGTATTCATCGGCGTAGAAGTTGATGGCTCAACATCATCGTCAGGAGTGGTTGCTGCACTATTATCCTCATCAAAAGTCACATTAGTAGAATTTTCTATAATCAATGAGCATTTGTTGAATACTCTATATCTCTTGCTCTTGGCAGCATAGCCAAAAAAATACTATCGTCAGCTTTGGCATCAAATTTTCCTAAGTTGTCTTTGGTGTTAAGGATAAAACATCGACAACCAAAAACTCTAAAATATGAAACATTTGGATTTCTTCCAAACCAAGGCTTATAGGGTGTTTTCTTCGTAATAGGTCGAATGAGCACCCTATTTAAAATATGGCACGCTGTACTGACAGCTTCAACCCAAAAATAATTCGGAAGTGAAAATTTATTCAACATGACTCTAGCCATATCACCAAGAGTTCTATTCTTTCGCTCCACAACACCATTTTGTTGAGGAGTTCTAGGACCAGAAAAATCATGATCAAAACCATTTGAGTCACAAAACTTTTCAAAATCAGTATTTTCGAATTCGCCTCCATGATCACTTCGAATTCGAGTAATCACGTAGCCTTTTTCGTTTTGAACCTTTTTAGCAAAAATTTTGAAAACAAAAAATTTCATCTCTTTTGTTTGAAAGAAAAAAACCCAAGTGAATCTAGAAAAATCATCTACTATAACGAAAGCATAGAGTTTTCTACCAAGGCTGGCTACTCTACTAGGACCAAATAAGTCCATGTGAAGTAATTGCAAGGGTCTAGTAGTACTTACAGTGTTTATTGAATGAAAAGAAGACTTGGTTTCCTTATTCATCTCACATTCGGCACATACCGTGTCCTTTTTGAATGTCATGTCTGTAGGTCCTAAAAATCAAGTTGCACCCATCAAAAAAGCAATAAAATCAAATTGTACAACCTTCAAATAAATTGCGCAGGAGACAGACTGCGCAACAAATCAACTGCGCAAGGTCGAACCGCGCTAACGTCCAAGTGCGCTAGCTGACGTGGCAACGTCATCATTAACTGACACAAAATTAGATTTTCTGACAATTGACAGCCTGAAAAGCGAGGAGTCTGTTCGTTTCTCGAGCCGTACCGTATTCTAGGACAGCTGTTAGTGCGGTCCAGCTGTCAACTCCTAGCGTAGTCTGCCAGCCCAACCGAAGCGTAGTCTGCCAGATCCTTTGCAGCGCAGTTCGATCCCAGCGCAGTCTGAAGCTAGCGCAGTTCTAGTCGCACAATCCATCTAGATAACTGACATTTTATACTCGGCCTACATGCCATCAATTGCTCACCACGTGGCAACCGTCTGTACACGACCTTGCACATTTCAATCAAACAATGCCACGCGTCTAATACAGTTGAGCCACGAACGAGTTACTGCCAGTGCAGTTTGCTGTCTACGCAGTCCAATGCCTGCGCAATCCGACCTGCACAATCCAGAAATAACTACTAATTAGTTATTTTCCAAAACTCTATAAATAGAGTTTCAAGTCCTTCATTATCAAGATCAGATCATTCACGATCATCAGAGAGATCAGGAGTTCTTGCCCAAGTGCTGCTGCTTTCTTCAGAGGCTACCGTCTTCAAAGTTCACATCGTCCAAGGGATAAAGCGATCGTCTTCAGATCGGATTTCTATAGTTGTACTTTTCCAGAATTTAATTGTAATCTTCTTACAAAGTTTGTGAAATAAAAAGAACACTTTTATTTTTTGCAAACAAAATGGCGACTCTGCTGGGGACGACTTTCTCCTCCGACGAGGAAGTGACAACTCAATGTGACGTTGCGTCTATCGGAAAGACGCAGAAGACGCTGGTTGTAAAGGTCAACCAGACTGCCTACGAGGCGATGATCAACTCCGGGGCTACTCGTCAGACTGCAACCTCTGCCAAGAGCAATGTTCGTTCAGTGTGGACTCCAAAGTCCACTGTGCAATCCTCTGCGCAATCATCTGCGCAACCTGCTATCTCTGCTGCTAAGGAGCCACTGGCCACTTCTGCTCCTGCGCAAAACACCACCCGCGCTACCAAAGCGCAAGCCAGAGCTCCTGTGCAGTGTCTTGCTCCCCTTGCTGCCGCGCAAGCTACTTCCATTGCTGCTATGGAAAAGTCTAAGACTCCTCTCCCTCTGGCGCAGTTGGTGACCTCCTTCCCTCATGCGTAATCTACTGAAGCCAGAACTCTTGCTGCACAAACTACAGTTTCTGTGACCAAAAGGCCATTTATCAAAGCTTTCCATGCACAATCAGCTAATGCGCCTATTGCCACTTCAACCTCTGCACAAGCTGTTCCAGCGCAGTCTAATAGGGATGGCCCTTTGGCTAATCTTCCTTTTTCTCACAGCAAGGGGAAAAACTCTGCTCCTCTTCCCAAGCACCCTGTTGCTCTAGCACAATACACTTGGGATAGTCTGTTGACTGTTCTTCCTCATCCTCAGAACAAAGGAAAAGGCCCGTTGGTCTTTTCTCAAACTTTCTCGTTCCATGACTTGGAAGACAACAGAGGGAAACGCTCTTTAGTCAACCCTTCTTCACAAAACAAGGGAAAAGGTCCTTTGGTCTTTTCTCAGTCTCCTCCGATTTTTACTGTAAAAGAACAATCTGAACGTGCCTCAGCACCAATCAGCACAAGAACTCTCTCAAACAAGAGCTCTTCTCTCACTGCCAAAGGGAAATGTATTGATCAAAGAGATATTCTGCCTACTCCGGTAGCAGAATTCCGAGATCTTCCAACTCTCCGGATATCCCGCTCACAGGAAAGAAAATTATTGCTGTCTCAGACAGAAACCCCTGGGGGTGAGTTTGCTGATTTACGGGATTATCTCAATAGACCTCGGTCTACATCAACTTCGGCGAAACGTAAGCTGCAAATACCGAAGATGAACCTACATCAGAGGCAAACTTCCAGGATGAAAAATCCTGATACCTATGGTAATGAAGTGAGTACTTCTTTATATACTCACGGGACAAAACATTTGAAGAACCGGAACCATGTTCCGAATGTGGTCAAAGAACATATCCCTCAAACTTCTTCTTGTCCTGTCATTGTTCCTGATCTCCGAAAGCACCTCAAGCAAAAGCGGGACAATATCTCGACACCTCCAGTTCAACCACTTGAACACCATTATAATTACAAGGTTGTCATCCAGTGTTGTTGCCAGACAACAAAATGATCTGTCTTCGATCGTTTGAATTTTGCAACTCCCGAACCTATGTCAGAAGATGAAGACGAAGTGTTGTATGCTTCCGTCAACATGGCTTCTCGAGACACTGGGGGTAGAAAATGCTCCAAACATGGCAAGCCTCGCAGGCCCAGCCAACGGTACTTAGATTTACCACAAGAATCTTCCGAAGGAGTATTTCGACATACCCGATCCCGAAGCCGAGACACAATCGGTCAAAGGAATCTCCTCCAAGATCCTTCTGGTCATCTTCCTAGTTCTTATTCAGGAGATGATTCCTTCTCTGATTATGATGCATATAGCGGAAGTTCTGAACAGACAGTGTCTTCTACTGTACCTAGAGAAGTGACAGCATACGTTGTCACTGAAGACCCAGATGCTTCTAGTTCAGCAAATCAAGAACAACGAATAGCTGCACTTGAGGACAAGCTGAAGACCATGGTTGAAATGGTCGCGAGTATGCATTCTATAATCGTGGCCCAACATACAGTACCACCGACCACATCTGCTGTAAATCCAGAGATTATAGCGTCATCGGTGCCTGTTAATACAGGTCTGGGGGTAGTATCTCCCGAAATACCTCCTGTAGAAATTCAACCCACACCTAGTCAGTCAGGAGCTAGAGGTAGCACTTACCATGCTGTTCCTCCTTCTAACACTCAGCCTGCTCCTTCTGTATCATCGGAGGATGCTAATGAAGTTGTCAATCTCTTGCGTACTCAATTCGAGGCCTTCAAAGAGAAAGACAACTTATAGAGATTGGGGATCAAACAACCCTATCCAGTTGAGTGGAAGGAAGTCCAATTCCCTCCAAAGTACAAGATTCCCACAATTTTGCTGTTTGACGGCAGCACTTCTCCGAGTCAGTTCATTAACCACTTTGAGGTAATGACTGTTCAACTTCAACCAAATGACGCTCTTCTTACCAGGGTATTCATTGGCTGTTTAGCCGGTATGGCATACGATTGGTACAAAAGCTTGCCTGATGGCTGTATCACTTCTTTCTCGGGTCTTAAACAAATCTTCTTGGAGCGATTCTACGAAGGAATCAACGACATGACCATGTCGGCCCTCAACAAGATCAAACAAAGAAGTAATAAAACCGCTGAGAGTTTTATTGAAAGATTCCGCCGAGAAGCATTAAAGATGCCTCCTAGAACTCCGGCCGCTGTCACTATAGATACCTGCAAAGCAAATCTCTTGCCTATCATCAGCATATGGACAGGATCAACTCAATTTCAAGACTCGCCATCATTAATTGTCAACGCTAAAGCAGCTGATGTTAGCGCTGACAAGTTCAAGCAGTTGGGGGTACACATGTCTAACCCCGACCGGGATGAACACCCTAAATCTGGTAGCAGTAATCGCCAGAACAACCGTAAGAGTAATGAAACTTTGAACATCAACTTGAAGAACAAAGAATCTTTGGCCGTTAACGTAGCTCCACCTACTTCTACTTCTACTCCTTCTGTCCCTCTACCAAGGGAACCTCATCCGAAAGTAGAGTACTCCTTTGACGAGAACGACACCGTGAGCATCTTTGATTGCTTGATCAAAAGAAATAAGCTCCAACTCCCAGACCCAAAGAAGCCTGACGAGGTCGGTAAGACTGATCATCCTAAATATTGTGTTTATCACAGGTTCATTGGGCATCCCACTCGAGCATGTTACATGCTCAAAGGCAAAATTCAAGAGCTAGTCAACGCTGGCGTTGTCACTCTTCAACAAGATGAGAAGACTGTTACCGCGAACTTGGTCTCAGTATAGTTCGGTAACTTTCCTCCACAGATTGTACAGTATGGTGTCATCCCTATCCCCAAGGCCACTCTCGAGATCGAGAATCTTCCTCCTCCACGAAGTGAAGGTCTCGTCCCCTTATCTCTTGATAATGGCAAGATTATGTGGATCCACCCAGATCTTGTTTCTGACTTCGAGTCTCCTTCTAAGCAAAAAGACCGCTCCAAGGGGAAAATAAAAATCTGCAATATGGTATCTTTTGACCCCATAGTTGAAGTGGAAATCCAGCTGGGCACCAGGTCAAGAAAAGCCTACGTACGAGAAGTTCTTGAAAATTAAGAAAACCCTGCTTCTTCTTCTGAGTCTGCTCTAGTGCAACCTGTCTCTGCTGAGGACATCCCTTCTGCATCCTCACCGGTTGTAGAACCTATTCCTCCTAAGCCAACAGCAGCCGATAAAAGCAAACAATAAGTCCGCTTCGACAAACCTTTGAAGAAGTCATCTCCTTCTGGACATGAGAAGCCATATAACTTTGATATCTTGGCTCAACTAGCCAATACATCGGCCAGGCTGTCAATCTTCGAGCTCTTACGCCTCTCCAAAGAGACTCGAAAAACTCTGAGTGAAGCTCTAATGCAGGCAGAAACTTGCCTAACCGTTCTAAAAAAGCCGAAAGCAGAGCCTGCCTCTTGCCTCAATTATCACAATATGTTGGAGTTAATTCCAAACATTACCTTCACACAGGATGATATGCTGATGGAAGACAATAGGCATGACCGTCCTCTATACTATACAGGATATATTGACTCGATGAAAGTTGATCGTATTCTGATAGATCCAGGGTCAGCACTCAGCAACAGGCCAAAGACAATGCTAGATGCACTGAAGATCCCAATACATAGTCTTTCTGGTACAATCACCACCATCTTGGGGTTCAACCAAGGAAGAAGTGAGCCTCTGGGCAAGATTCGCCTAAAACTCTAAATAGGAAATCTCCGCACAAAGGTGACCTTCTACATTATAGACAACCATGGTTGCTCTTACAATGCTCTTTTGGAAAGACCATGCTTGCATGAACATAACATTATTCCTTTGGCTCTCTATCAATATTTTAAATACGTTGATGACAATGGAGAGGTTCAAAAAGAGGTTGCAGATCTTTACCCCTTCAAAGGTGTCGAAGCATATTGTAACGATGCTCGCATGTATAAAGATGAGTTCATGAAGGTAGTACTGGCTCTGGATACTGAAGAAGAACAAGAAGCAGTGTCCAACGACACCCTCATCATACCTGTTAAAGGGCGTGTTTCTCATCCTCAGTCCTCCAAACCACTGGCTATTCACTTGCCAGTCCAGAAGCAACCAACTGACGGTGGTCAAAATCAAAGGGAGCTCAGCTCTGAGCCACTTGTTATCGACCTACGTCATAACAAGGATAAAAGGCAGCTCACCTCTTCTGAGCCACTTATTATTGAATTATCTCATAACAATGATAAAAGGGAGCTCACCTTCTCTGAGCCGCTTGTTATTGACCTCCGTCGTAACAAGTTCAATCCTCCTACACGTTCTTCTTCTCCCCCTCTTGTAATCAATCTGAACATGTCTGCTAAGGCTAAAGGTCCTGTTGTAAATATAGATGTACAAATCAATAAAAAAGCATCTCCTTTCCAGTATACTGATGTCATTTATCATGCTAAGTGCTATTTGGATATGTTAGATAGCTTTCAGTCATTTACAATGGGAGTCGTACAGTCTCTTCAAACAGAAGTCTTACTCGAACACCCAGATGATTCATACTTTGTTGTCCCTTCACGAAAAAGAGGCAAAAGTCGAATACTTTTTAGTAAAGGGCCAGAATAAAAATTCAGCTATACGGATGATAGCAAAAGTAACGATAGAGGACGTCTCCAACTTCGTCGTTATAGTCAACAATCAAAAGACATCATCCGAAAGATGGGTTATGACTTCAAGAATGGCCTCAACTACGGTAAGGGTAGAAGAACTCTTATCCGTACGGTTGTTCCGAAAGGGGAATCAGAGATGTACTACAGCAGGACAAAAAGAGGTCTCGGATATGCTTCACCTCCAGTCCTATCTCCAGCAGTCTTCGAATCCGATAGTGAGGAGCGCTCTAATTCTTCTGATTCCAGATCGTGGGATTCTGACACTAGCATTGGTCAGGTTCATCGGCTGATCGTATCTTCTAACATGGTCTCTGCCGAAGTTCTAGAAGGTTATAATGAAGACATCGAAGAAAGTCTTGAAACAAATCCTTGGGCTAAATGAATGAATACCCAATGGGAACTCCGATTCGAACAACGAGAACCTCCTACCGAAGATCAATTAGTTCAAATTGACGTAGGAGAAAGCGGGTCACCTCGTCCAATATTCATTAGCAAGAACCTTCCAGAGGCAGATAAGTAAGAATTAATTCTTCTTATTCGAGAATATATTGATGTCTTTGCTTGGAGTTATAAAGACATGCCAGGTTTAGATCCCAAAGTTGTTACTCACAAATTGAATATCTTGTCTAATACAAAGCCGGTCAAACAACATCAAAGGTGATTCAAGCCAGAAATAATGGACGCAATCGACGATGAAGTCAAGAAGCTCATCGCTTGTGGCTTTATCCGAGAAGAACAACATCCAGATTGGGTAGCCAACGTTGTTCCAGTCTTGAAGAAAACTGGCAAAGTTCGAGTCTGCATCGACTTTCGAGATCTTAACGAAGCTTGTCCAAAAGATGAGTTTTCTCTCCATATCACAGATGTCATGATCGACAATACTTGTGGGTTTGAAAGGATATCCTTCATGGATGGATTCTCCGAATACAATCAGATTCGGATGAATCCTGAAGATGAAAAAAATACTTCTTTCCGTACTCCTCGCGGAGTCTATTGCTATACTATGATGCCATTTGGTCTCAAGAACGAGGATGCAACTTACCAACGAGCTATGAGTACCATCTTTCGAGATCATCTTCGCGAGACTGTTGAATGTTATATCGACGATATTACAGTCAAGAGTCGTCTAAAGGAAGATCACATCCAGGATTTAAGAACTATCTTCAATCTCATGTGCCAACATCAACTCAAAATGAATCCCACCAAGTCATTCTTGGGTGTCTCTAGTGGCAAAGTTCTCGGCTTCCTTATTACCTCTAAGGGTATACACGTAGATCCCGAGAAGATCAAAGCCATTCAAAAGATGTGTCCTCCACGCAACCTAAAAGAGCTACGATGATTCCAAGGTCGACTTGCGTACACCAGGAGGTTCATTTCGAATTTGTTTGGACGCTGCAGACCATTTACTTAGCTAATGATGAAGGGTGTATCTTTCATTTGGACCAAAGAATGTCAACAAGCATTCGATGACATAAAACGATATCTCATGAACCCACCAGTCTTGGTGCCATCGATCTCGGGCATACCATTCTTAATGTATGTCCGTGCTATGGATCATTCATTAGGTGCTCTACTTGCACAAAAGAACAAAGAAGGTCATGAACATGCCATCTATTAACTCAGTCGTACTATGATTGGTGTCGAACACCGTTATAGTTCGGTCGAAAAAGAATGCTTAGCTCTTATGTTTGCTGTTCAAAAGAGGAGGCATTACATCATCGGCCAAACTATTCACGTCATTTCCCGAGTTAATCCTCTTCGGGTACTGATGAAGAAGCCAAGTACACTCAACTCTCGGTTAGCTACATGGGCCATTCTGCTAGCCCAATATGACATGGTATATGTTCCTCAAAAATCAGTTAAAGGTCAAGCGCTGGCAGATTTCTTAGCAGCTCATCCTATACCAGAGACATGTAAGCTTTATGATGAAATTCTAGACGAGACATTGGAATCAAATATGATCTCTGAAGAATTTTCTACTTGGCGTCTGTTCTTCGATGGTGCATCCAGGATCGGACCAAATGGTACCGTTGTCGCAGGAGTTGGAGTTGTTCTTGTTTCTCCAGATGGGTCAACTATCCAAAGAGCCTACTCCCTAGATGAACCTTGCTCCAACAATGTAGCAGAATACAATGCTCTACTCATTGGCCTTCAATTAGCTAAACAACTAGACATCGAATATCTTGAAGTCTATGGCGACTCCAAGCTGGTTGTTAACCAGGTTAGAGGAACCTATGAAGTTCATCATCAAGATCTAGTACCTTATCATGAAGCGACAATCAGCATGGCTACATCATTCAATGCCTTCTTCATCGAATATGTCCGCCGAGCTTGCAATACTGAAGCAGATGCTTTGGCCAATCTTGCAGCAGTCTTAGCCATCCCTATCAAAAGACAGCAAGTGGTGGTTGTCTCTAATCGGGAATTGTTTTGCATCGAAAACAATCATAATATTGAGTTCAATAATCTTACTGTAGCCAATGTTATCAGTGAAAATTGGAGAACTCCTTTCATCGACTTCGTGGTTCATGATGTACTCGCTGAAGATCCCAAAGAGGCTACGAGTAGTCATCGACGGTCTCTCTGGTTCTACTATAATCAGACCACCAAGACTCTCTATCGACGGACTTATGACGGTCTACTCTTACGCTGTCTTGCTGGTGATGAAGCGAAGCAAGTATTGCGTGAAGCTCACGACGGTGTTTGCGGAGCGCATCAACCTGGTCCTAAACTACAAGATTGTATCCGATACGTGGGTTACTACTGGCCCTCTATGGTATCTGATACCATCGAATATGCAAGGAAATGTCGAGCTTGTCAAATCCATGCAGATTTCATCCATTAACCATCGGAATTTCTACATCCAACTGCTGCTTCTTGGCCTTTCGAAGCTTGGGGCATAGATATTATAGGTCCCATCAATCCTCCTTCTTCTAGAGGACATCGGTTCAGACTAGCAATAACCGACTACTTCTCTAAATGGGCTGAATCTATACCTCTGGCTGAATTCAAGACCAGTAGTATCATCAACATCGTCAAACACCATGTCATCTATAGATTTGGTGTACCTCGACGAATCATTCATGACAAAGGACCCCAGTTCGTCAGTCAAAAGTTTACCAGGTTTTGTGACTATCATCGGATTGACAATGTCTCTTCGATAGCTTACAATCTTGCTGCTAATGGTTTAGCTGAAGCATTCAACAAGACTATCATCAAGCTCCTTAAGAAGTTTGTATCTACTAATAAATGGAACTGGAGTAAAAAGCTTGGAGAATGTCTATGGGTCTACCGTACTATGGTCCGCAACCCCACAGGCTATACACCTTTCTCTCTAGTGTACGGTTGTGAAGCAGTTCTTCCTTTGGAACTTCAGATCCCATCCCTGCGGATTGCCATCGCCAATGAGCTCACTACAGAGAACAACGATCTCCTTCGACTTTAGGAATTAGAAGCACTCGACGAGAAAAGGTTATTGGCTCAACAGCATATTGAGTTATACCAAGCCCACATATCGAAGACTTTCAACCGCAAAGTTAAAGTCAGAGTCCTTCAGAAAGGAGAACTAGTTCTAACCGTCAGACGTCCTATGACTATGACTCATATGAGCAAGGGCAAGTTCGATGCAAAGTGGGAAGGTCCATATATCGTAAGCAACGTCTTCTCAAATGGAGCCTATCAACTTTCTGAGCTAGATGGTTGAGTTGCAATGATGCCCATCAATGGCAAATTCCTTAAGAAATACTATGTATGAATGTAACAGGGATTTTATGTAAATATGACCAGACAGTTCATAAATAAAGGTTGATTTTATTTCATCAAAAATGATGTTACATAATATCATGAACGAGGATCGCTATCGTCCTTCTTAAAGACAGGACG
Source organism: Iris pallida (assembly GCA_029216955.1). Taxonomy (NCBI): domain Eukaryota; kingdom Viridiplantae; phylum Streptophyta; class Magnoliopsida; order Asparagales; family Iridaceae; genus Iris; species Iris pallida. The sequence continues at coordinate 94,264 of JANAVB010029857.1, read as the reverse complement.
AGGACCACTGCCATCCTTTTTAAAAACATAATCGACAAAAGAGCCGAGAACATCATTGCTCGAACCCACCAGGAACTTGCAAGCAGCCATCCTCATGGCCTCTTCTTCCTCCGTCGTCCCTGGTTCAAGTAGGAAGTCCAAGATGTCCCTTGGCGGCTTGGGTGCAGACGAACCTTCGCCCGCCTCTGTCTGTTTTGGCTGGGCCGGCTCGATTGGACGTTCCTCAGTGCCTGCTTCAACCTCCGGGGCGATCTCAGCCTTCTTGGATGCATTTCCAGACGACATCTTTGTGTTGAAAAGTGAAAGTGATCATTCCATCTAATCTTCTATTCTATTTATAGACAGAGATTCGTAAAACAACGAAGCTACACATTCACTCGACGGTTCACCCGTTCATTACATTCATCCGACGGTTCGTCCGTTCATTACATTCATCCGACGGTTCACCCGTTCATCCATTCATCTAACGGTTCGCCCGTTCATTACATTCATCCGACGGTTCACCCGTTCATCCATTCATCCGACGGTTCGTCCGTTCATTACATTCATCCGACAGTTCATCCATTCACCCATTCATCCGACGGTTCGCCCGTTCACCCATTCATCCGACGGTCGCCCGTTCATCCATTTATCCGACGGTTTGCCCGTTCACTACATCTATTCGATGTTCGCCCGTTCATTCCATCTATCCGACGGTTCATCCGTTCATTCCATCTATCTGACGGTACATCCGTTCATTCCATCATCTGATGGTTCATCCGTTCACTACATTCATCCGACAGTTCGTCCGTTCACTACATCTATTCGACGGTTCGCTCGTTCATTCCATCTATCCGACGGTTCATCCGTTCATTCCATCTATCCGACGGTTCACCCGTTCATCTATTTATCCGACGGATCACCCGTTTATTCAATTCCTCTGACGGTTCATCCGTTCATTCCAACGATTCATTTCGTTCATGCATTTTGACGATTCATCCGTTCACTGACATCAGCAACTTGTCATGTATTTGTTACCTTTGATTAAGTTGTCTACTAAAATAGTGATATTCAATAAATTATATTCTGCCATGTCCACATTACCTCTGAGCAGATATAATGAATATAATTATTTTCTAAATCAAGAAATATATCATGTCCCGGACGTCTGAATATATTTTTTGTCGCTATTATTTATATCCGAATGCGATATGCAATAAATAATAGAGCCACAAAGAAAATGTCTTTTTATTGATCAAAATTAAAAGGTATTACAAAAAGACACGTCACAAAACAGAAGATACAAAAGTCTTCCTATTCGGCTGGTGGGGTCATCAAACTAGCCATCTGCTGCTTTAAAGTTTGAAGTCGCTCCTCACGAGAATCTATCACCCGCCTTCTAGCTTCTTCTATTCTAGATTTATCATCAAAAGACGGCAAGGTTACTAGTCGGCAGGAGATTTCAGCTTGATGCGTCCTGACATACTCATTTCTTTCGTGGGTCAGAATGTCCAGTTGCTGGACTGCAGCTTGATGTTGAGTTGTCTCTTCTTCCAGAGCAAGTTGAACAATTCTCAACTCTTCTTGAAGTCGATCGAACTCTGCTTTCAGCTCAGCAACTTTCTTATCCTTCTCCCCAGCAGCAGATTCTATTATTTCCATCTGGGAGTTATACTCTGAAGACTTGGCAGCGAAAGTGTCCAAAAAAACCTGGAAATCAGCTTTTGTAACTGCAGCCTCTCGAGATATCCTCTCAAACTCAGCATATACCAAGGGTTCCACCTTTCCCCGATTAAGATCTTTATAGATCTTAACTGATTCCTCCAAACGCGCAGTCAAAGTGCCACTTGCGCAACTTGATTTTAAATTCGAAATTCAAAGTATTTCAAAACTTTGAATATTTTCAAATTTTGAAAACTTTGAAGGGGGTCTTGTAGGTCCTAAAAATCAAGTTGCACCCATCAAAAAAGCAATGAAAATTAAATTTTGCACCCTTCAAATGAATTGCGCAGGAGACAGACTGCGCAACAAATCAACTGCACAAGGCCGAACCGTGCTAACGTCCAAGCGCGCTAGCTGACGTGGCAACGTCATCATTACCTGACACAAAATCAGATTTTCTGACAACTGACAACCTAAAAAGCGAGGAGTCTGTTCGTTTCTCGAGCCATGCCGCATTCTAGGACAGCTGTTACCGCGGTCCAGCTGTCAACTCCTAGCGCAGTCTGCCACCCCAACCGAAGCGCAATCTGCCAGATCCATTACAGCACAGTTCGATCCCAGCGCAGTCTGAAGCTAGCGCAGTTCTAGTGGCACAATCCATCAAGATAACTGACATTTTATACGTGGCCTACATGCCTTTAATTGCTCACCACGTGGCAACCGTCTGTACACGACCATGCATATTTCAATCAAACAATACCACGCGTCTAATACAGTTGAGCCACGATCGAGTAACTGCCAGCACTGTTCGCTGTCTGCACAGTCCAATGCCTGCACAATCCAACCTGCGCAACCCAGAAATAACTACAAATTAGTTATTTTCCAGAACTCTATAAATAGAGTTTCAAGTCCTTCATTATCAAGATCAGATCATTCACGATCATCCGAGAAATCAGGAGTTCTTGCCCAAGTGCTGCTGCTTTCTTCAGAGGCTACCGTCTTCAAAGTTCACATCGTCCAAGGGATAAAGCGATCGTCTTCAGATCGGATTACTATAGTTGTACTTTCCCAGAATTCAATTCTAATCTTCTTACAAATTTTATGAAATAAAAAGAACACTTTTATTTTTTGCAAACAATGTCGGGCAAGCCTCTTACTAGATTCTTTGTCGATAGCCTGGATATGGTATCCATATTGGCATGAGCAAGAGGCTAGTGCCACAACAATCTCTCATCCTTGTGGGCGTAGAGGCATCTTCCTGCACTGTTAGTATCTCTAGATAGATAGAAAATGTAAATGTTATCCTCTCTTATCCCTTCAAAAGCGATGTCTCCCGTTGACCTATCATAAATATAGCATTTATTTTGTCAAAAGTTAACATCATATCCATGATCAGCAAGGTGACTTATGCTGAGCAGGTTATGCTTTAACTCGGTCACTAGGTAGACATCCTTTATTACAGGAGATGGAGGATGACCTATAGTACCATTACCTATGATGTACCCTTTTAAGTTGTTGCCGAAGGTTACATACCCTTCCCTCTTTATCGATAGTGATGCAAAAAGATTTGCGTCTCCCGTCATATGTCGCGAGCATCCACTATCGACAATCCACTTGCTTTTAGTTGAGGAGGGAAGGTATACCTACATCAAGAGTAGATGTGACCTTTGGTACCCAAGTTCTTGTGGGTCCTGAAATGTTAGTTTTTGGCACCCATGCATATAGATTTATATCTACTAATCTCCTAATTCTACATTGTGGTGAGATGTGTCCATGTAATCCATAATAGGTACAAGTAGCATGCCTATTTGTGTTGGGAGCATATTGATAATGATGTCTATATGCAACATGGTGAGAGTTAGGTAGAGCAGCAGGATAGTGACTATACATGGCAGCAGGATGATGGTTATGTATATATGCAGGATGGTGATGATTATGTCTATGTGCAGCATGGTGATGCTTAGCAGGATAGTGATTGTGTGCAGCAGTAGAATGATAGTTATGAGAATAATGTCTATGTGCATGTGATTTATGTGCTGCATGGGAGTACGTGTACATGTAAGCATGTTTATGTGCTGCATGTGGGTGACGTATTTGACTATTTTGAGTAGTCTTGTGCTTTGTGTGTGTCTGATGTGATTGGGTTTGAGGTTGAGCAACCTGTTTTTCTAATCTAATCTCTAATTTCTTAGAGGCAGCATGCAGTTCATTATACTTAGCATTCAAACCATCAATTTTAGCAATAGAGATCTTGTGTCTATTTTTCTTCAGCAATCTCAGTGTTGAGTGCTGTGATCTCACGTGTTTGCTTTTTAATACGTGCTTCGGCATCATGTAGGCTTAACTTAAGCTTAGACACCTCATTAGTGACTTCCGTAGGTGGAGTGTCTCTAACATTATCAAGCAAAGAAGAGAGTTTTTGAATCTTGACTTCATAGCTTTTGATCTTCGCCTTGGTATGCTTATATTTACTAATGACTTTCTTGTGGTCATTTAGTAAATCATTGAACGCATCGCCAAGTTCATCAAAAGTGAAATCATCAAGAGTTTCGCTAGTTACCTTATCGGATGTTGCCATTAGGCATACATTGGCGGTGTCTTGATGGGAGTCATTTTCTTCCTCGGAGTCACTTGCTTCGCTTTCATGCCAAATTCTAGTATTGGCATATTTTCTTGAGGAAGACTTCTTATACGGCTTCTCATATCGGTTCCTTTTCTTTGCGAATGGACAGTCTTTTCGGACGTGTCCAGTCTTCATGCAACCGTAGCACGTTGGTTCTTCCTGGTCATCTTCTTGTTGTTCCTTCTTTCTTCGATTAAAGCAAAGAAACTTCTTAAAATTTTGGACTAGAAGAGCTTGATCATCACCTTCAGAATTTTCGTCATCGGTCTTTTAGGATCAGCCCTTCGACGATGAGCTTTTATGGAAATCTCTTTTGCCTTTGGAGCAAGTTCTTCTAAGTCTTTGAGGTCAAGCTCGTGAGTCATCAGCTTTACCATCAAAGTCTCCATAGACATTGTGGTGAGATTATTGCCTTCTATGATAGCTGTTACCTTAGGGATCCAAATCTTCGGTAGCCCTCTAAGTAGCTTTCGGATCTTCTCGTGATTTGAATATTATTTGTCGAGAGATAACAACGGGTTGATGACGTCGAGGAATCTTGTAAATATTTGTGTGATCGTCTCATTGGGCTTCATCTTGAACGTCTTATATTTTTGAGTGAGACGACTGATTTTCGACTCCTTGACTTGGGTAGTTCCTTCATGCGTCACTTCTAGAAGTTTCCATACTTCGCCCGAGGTGGTGCATGTCGAAACCCTGTTTAACTCATTCCTGTCTATTGCACAAAACAAAGCATTAATAGCACTCGCGTCTAGACTCGCCTGTTTCTTTTCTTCGTCGAAATATTTGTCGTTGGGTTTCTCGACGAGATCTCCATTGACAACTATTCTGATGGGCTTTTTGTAACCATCGGTGACAATGGTCCATAGGTCGAAGTTTAGAGACTTGAGATAAAAACTCATCCTTGTTTTCCAATGGGTGTAGTTTGTTCCATCAAATAGGGGTAGCCTATGAGTGGACTGCCCTTCACCATGATTGGAAAATATAGGTTGTGTGGTTGCCATGGATCAGCTCTAGGATGTTAGTCCTTATTGAGAGAACAGAGCTCTGATACCAATTGAAGAACAAGTAGGCAACTCTAGAGGGGGGTGAATAGAGTTTATGACAATAATATCTAATTAAAAATTAAACTCTTTCACCAACAGTAAATAATTATAGTAAATACAAAAATTATAAAGGGCGAGAAAGCATACGCAAATGCAGCCGATTTTAACCTGGTTTTCCTCGTGGAGGACTAGTCCAGGCCTGAGAACTCTAGCTCAGGATTAAATCCACTATTTGTGAAATAGTAGTTATACCCCGTGCCTTTTCTTCAGAAGAGCACGTTAACTTCTTACAGAGATCGCAGTGGCGATGCTTGAAATTTTCCACGCGACTTTTTGAACTCTTGCACAAACTCCTAACTGAAGAGCACTGAGCACTTTGAGGCTTAGGGAGCTTGTGGCTCGTAGATGAGAAGGGTAAGGCTTGTATAAGGCTTTAGAGAGAAGAGAAGAGAAGATTGGATGATTGAAAATGAGAGAATTCAAGGCCTATTTATACTAGTAGCAATAGGCAGAATTCGGTCAGAATTCTGGGTCAAGAATTCAAATTTTTGGCCGTTGGACAACTAGCATACAACAAATCCTAAAAATTAGGGTCCTGTAATTTAGGAAACATAATTCGGCCCGAACTCTGTGTGGAGGCAGAGTTCGGCCCGAACTCTGTCTCCAAAAGACATAATTGTTCTAATGGGATATATGGGCTAGTTTGGTTTTCATGGAGCTTTTGGTTTATGGTTTGGAGATAGGTATAGGCCCAAACTACTCAGTGCGACTCAGTTTACATTTATCTAGACTCAATAAAAGTAAAAATACAGACTCGAAAATTAAGTATGCTGCAGGATAGAGCCGACGTCCGTCTTGTACTGAGTTCAGTCTTGATGTGTCATATTGAATTATAACAAGTATCATATTGTCAATTTTATCAATATTTGGGTTACTGTGATTTTGTGTCGACAGGCTTGACTGGGTTTCGGGTATCCTTATTCTCAGACTTCTACTTCTTGTATTCTCAAGTTTTTGTGTTTCTATTTGATTTCAGTTTTTCATGAGTTTGATTCTTAAATCTCTTTCCAGTTCGCACACACTTGCTATGTACCATTTTTCCTTATATATATACATATAGGTATATTGGTTTATTTATGTGTATATATATATATATTTTTTTTTGTATATATATATATATATATATATATATATAAAATATATATATATATATATATATATATATATATATTAATAAATAGAATATATAAGTAGATGTTGTGGTTGCTATTAGATATATTCTATGGGTTATGGGTCAGCTTAGGATTGACCCAATGAGCCTAAATTGGCCGAGTTGACTATCAAGTTGACCAAATTGATAAAAGTCAACTTTAAGTCAAACTTGATCCAAATCGACTCAAACCGACTTGTAATGACTAGATAATTTGTGTTTGACCTAAAATTTGGTAGATGGACTAGTTGACTTATAGTTGACCAGGGTTGACCAGAGTTGACCAAGTTTGACCAGAGTTGACCAAGGGTTGACTTTGACCTAGAAGGACATAGAATTATTTAGAATGCATTGTAGGCTATTCTTCTTTCATGTTAGACATATTGTGACCTGTGTTGCTCTAAATAGGACTCAGATACTCCAGCTCAGACTCATATTCTCATCAGACAGTCAGGACATCAGGCGAATACATTCTCTGACCGTTTCATACTTGTAAGGAATTATATTCTTGTTATAGTTTAATTTACTTGATGCTGACAAGACATTATCATGGATTAGTACTATATGGATCTTTACATGAGATGTTATGCAACTCGGGTGCATCGAATACATCGAGTCATGTGCTTTTCATGAATATCATGTATTTTGTGTATGTATACTCATGTGCTCTAATGTACTCTCATGATCTTATGAGCTTCATGTATAAACTATCATCTACAACAATATAACCTGTCTAGATCCTTGTGTATTGATTCGGCATGGGGGAGTAGAAATAGTCATGTGAACAATTCCAAAGTAGTGTAATCATGTACAAACGCTTTAGTATAATTATGTGCAAATCAAGCCGTTCATATGTCTAGCTTGTACTCTAAATCACAGAGTCACTTACAGTTCTCTATTATCATATATAGATAGCTTTTTTTATCAGTTTCTCTCTTTCTTTTCATGCTTATTTCTTACAACGTTCATGTACCTTAACCAATCACATGCTTTATATTTCCTGTCAAGATATGAACTGCGTGAGATGAATTGTGCTCGTTTCTGTCCTGATTGGACTGTTAAAAATATTACAGGTGATGAGGAGGAGTTCTGTCCTTCATATTATGGCACAGGCTTAGATGACACCGGTGACTTCGACCCTCAGGAGGATCCAATAGTCGCCGAGGACTTACCTATTGTCTAGATTAGATTTCTAGACTAGTTTTCCTTTGTTGTCTTATTTTATGTACTTTCAGTTATTAGATAATGGGTGTTGTTGTACATTCAGTTATTACTCTCATTGTGACTCTTGTGGAGATTACTCTTTTATTTTATCCATCCATTTATTCTCTTCATTCTATCTTAGATGTTGTGATTGAGTTGTACCTTTATATTGTCCTCCTTTTGGAGTGTATATCATTGTACAGGTACGATTATTGTTAGATGTTGTGACCTAGGACAACGTTCTACTGCCGACACTGCGACGTAGGCTGGACGTACCCACTTTGCGTTCCCTTATACTGGGTGCGGGTCGTGACACCTTTTTAGTGGTGGCCCTTATAGGTCTTTGCACTAGTACGATTTCGTAGCGGTACTCGAACTAGAGTAGCACTACAGCCTACAGTAGGATATAGGATATAAGTTAAGGTACTTAATCACATTAGGAAAACTCTTATCTAATTCTTACTGCTAATTGCCTTATTTTGAATTGAACTGTCCTCCTTTGATTATATCACTTTCTTCTCAGTAATTGATTCTTTATTTGATCTGTCTTCAAGATGGTGGAGACACGATCGCAATGCTCTGGTCTAAGGGATACCGCTGAGAGGTCTGCTACTTCTCGCCCGACTCAGCAGGATCCTGGGACCACAGTACCTCTTGTTCCAGCTCAAGTGGGACCGTCTGCAACTTTTGGGGGTACTCCTCCACCGGTTCTGAGGACTACCCTATGGGTTCAGGGGATGCTACTACCACTGCCTCAGGGGATAGTTGATATAGGGTAATTTTTTGCCTTCATGCAACAGATAATGGAGACTCAGCGACGCCAAGCGGAGGATATGAGGCAGGGCATTGACAATGCCAATCAGCTGGCCATGGTGGCAGTAGAGAAGGTGACTGCCCAACCGCAGGAATGGCAGATACAGCCGTACTAGCCGAGGACTCCGGGCATTCAAGACTTCCAAAAGATGCGGCCACGAGACTTCAAGGGTACTAAGGGTATCCTATATGCCGACGACTGGATCGAGCATATGGAGGAGATCTTTCGCCTTGCGGAGACACCCGCTAGGCTTCAGATAGAAGCAGCGGGCAGCCAGATACAGGACCTTGCCCGCACATGGTACCAGACCGAACCCAGGGTTGGTACAGAGGGATAGACTAGAGAGGCTTTCAAGAAGTTCTTCAAGGAGAAGTTCTTCCCCGACACAGCACTTGGCGCCATGTAGATACAGTTCGAGAATCTGGTCTAGGGGAACCAGACAGTAGAAGAGTACGCTGGAGAGTTCTGCCGTCTAGGCAGATTTATGGAGGGCCTTAGTGAGACAACAAAGGCTAGGAGGTTCAGGAAGGGCTTGATTAAGGAAGTCAAGTCCTTGACCAAGAGCAACGTAAATGCTCCTTTTGAGTAGATTCTGATGGGAGCTATGGCAGCGGAGGATGACCTTGAACTGAAACTGAAGAAAGGTCATAATTCACATGGAGCCAGCGGTAGTGAAGGCACGGCCAAGAGGCCCCATTATCAGCAGCAACATCAACAGAAGCCGTTCCAGCAGCAGCAGTTCTAGAGTCAGGGTCGTGCACCTTTTTAGCAGAAGCAGATATAGCAGGCGCCTTGACCTCAGCAAGTCATCAGTTGCACTCTCTGTAAGAAGCCAAGACATGTATGGAACGAGTATAGGAAGAGGCTAGGCAAGTGCCTCCTTTGTGGTTCCGCAGAGCACCAGCAGAGGGACTGTCCCATATCTTCAGGACGTACAGCTCAGGGAGCAGAAGCTAAGGCTCCGGCAGGTCAGCATAAGGGACCATTGCAGACTCAGCAGCAAAAGTTTATCCAGCACCAGCAGCAGACCAGAGAAGGTCAGCAAGGGCGAGCCTTTGCCATGTCAGCCGAGGATACAGAGGCAGTTGGAGATCTGATAGCAGGTTATGTTCTTCTCGACTCCTTTCCTGCTTTCGCTTTGTTTGATTCGGAGGCTTCCCATAGTTTTGTGTCTGTATCATTTGCTGGTAGACACCAGCTTTCTTCTAAACCATTGCCTAGGACTTGCAAGATCACGACTGGGGTGGTATCATCCTCGTTCGTGATGTTGGCAACGATCGGAGAGTAGTTTTGGGAGGCCGAGAACTGGATGTGAGTCTGCTCGTAATGTCGTTACCGAACTACGACATTGTACTCGATATGGATTGGTTAAGCAGGCACCATGCCAGTATAGATTATCGCGGTAGTAGAGTTCTTTTTAGAGTGCCAGGAGAGCCAAAGTTCGAGTTCACCAGACAGGAGACGAACTAGAGCAGCGGAGTCTTCTACGGAGTTTCAGTAGAGGAGCAGAGCATGCCACATCCATTGATAGCTGAGTTCATGGATGTATTCCTGGAGGAGTTGCCAGGGTTACCTCCGGACAGAGATGTGGAGTTCTCTATATATTTGTTGCCCGACTCAGAGCCGATATCTCAGCACGTCTATAGAGTAAACAACAACGAGCTAGTGGGCGTTCGTATGCGGCTCACTTCTCATGCGACAGCCCTGACACAGATGACAACCCTGACACAGAAAGAAGTAATTATGACTCTGTCATAATGACGAATCTCTAGGGAAGAGAAAAGAGATCTCAGACACAAATCCCCCGAGAGCCATAAAAATGCCACGTGGCCTTACCACGTGGGCGTTCGTATGCGGCTCACTTCTCATGCGGTTCAGAGTGAATCCGTCCTATGCGGCTCAGGCCGAGACAGCCTCATACGGCTCGAGCAAAGAACTTCTCATGCGGTTCAGAGTAAATCCGTCCTATGTGGCTCAGGCCGAGAAAGCCTCATGCGGCTCGAGCAAAGAACTTCTTATGCGGTTCAGAATGAATCCGTCCTATGCGGCTCAGGCCGAGAAAGCCTCATGCGGCTCGAGCAAAGAATTCTCATACGGTTCAGAGTGAATCCGTCCTATGCGGCTCAGGCCGAGGAAGCCTCATGCGGCTCAAGTAAGAACTTCTCATGCGGTTCAAGAGGATCATCTCCATGCGGCTCAGGTGGATGCATCCCTATGCGGCTCACAATGATTACCTCCCTGTGGTTCAAAGGCTCAAAGGAGGGCCACTACCCAGACAGCCCTGACACGTGGCCTTAACCCTATGCGGCCCAAAGTCATATACGGTTCACTCATCATATGGTTCAGATCCCCCAGTGGCTCCTAGGACACGTGTCCTAAACCGATTAATTTCTCAGAATTACTTCCATCAATGATTGGGTCAAATCCCAATAATCTGGGACACGTGGCAGGAGAATAAATTTAATTTATTCGCAGACATCAGAAGATCATTATGAGAAAGATTTATTCCAATCAGCATTAATTGCTAATGGGATTTGGTGTAATCTATACTCGATGGCTCGGATTTATCACAATCAAAACTGAACGGCCTGGATTGACCAATCTACGGGCCGCTGCCATCTCCAAGAGCTAATCATTGGCAACCCTAATGATCACATCCCACTATTATAAATAGCAATGTGCCATTCCCTTGTAGAGGACAATATATCAGAGAGAAATACGCATATACATAGAGACTCCCCCAATAGTCAGAAAGAAAATATACAGAGAGAGAGAAGCCAGAAGAGCAACAGGAGGAGAGCAAAAAGAGCATTTCTTCACCAACGCCAACCATCTCTTCACAAGGAGCCACGGCCGCATACCGATCGTCCAAGGAGTAAGGCAGGGCTGCCGTCGCCTTCCCGAGCCTCTACAATCACCCCCCAGAATCTAAAATAAATAATTGTACTTAGACTGTTGTACCTAGGTTTTCGTCCCTAGGCTTTCTTTGTACAAGCGAGTTTGTAACGTGAAGTAAAAGTCCAGTCCTCCGATAATTGTTTTGCTCTTTTATATTTCATGGCAAACACAAAGGCTACTCTGCTGGGGACTAACTTCTCCACGACTGAGGAGTTGGTGACGTAATCGGATGCAGCCAAGCTTGGCTCCACGCAACAGAAGATGGTCGCCCGGTTCGACCAACAGGCGTTCATAGAAATGCTCTCCGACAAGAGCGCTGGCCCGGTCTAGAAGCGAGCCCACACAAAGAAGGCCCGCAAGGAGTGGAGACCCCGATCCTTTATTCCTACTGAAGCTCTTGCAGAAATACCCTCTGTTGCTCAAGATGGCGAGAAAGACTCTCCTGCGGCTCCACTTCAGACCATAGACAACTCTGCTGTCCCCAAGTCCGGCAGAAGAAAATACTATGATGCCGGACTTGCAGGGGCAAAGAGGAACTCTATGAGATCCGAGCAGCATAAGGGTATTAGCCGCATGAAGAAAGCTCATGCGGCTACATCCGCCAGCCGCATGGAGAAAACTCATGCGGCTACATCTGTCAGCCGCATAGCTTATGCGGCTACAGTTGCCAACCATATGGATGAAACTCATGCGGCTAAGAAAGTCAATCGCTTGCAGAAAACCCATACGGCCACAATTGCCAACCGCATGCGGCCAGCCTGCACGGTCGTGACTCCTAGCCGCATAAAAACAACTCATCCAACGGCAGAAGACAACCGCATGCAGACAGCCTGCATGGCACCCAATTCTAGCCGCATAGCGACCGTTCCACGCTTCTCTCGATCAGTCTTCGACCATCTCTCATGCGGTCCTGACTCTGATGGTTCTATGGATGATAAGCCAGACTCTGTGGTGTTCAACTTGGACTCCTCCTATTACGCACCCGCAAGTGCTAAAAGGAGGAAGTCTATGGTAGCGCGGGCTCACCAAGCCCAGGCAGCTGTCCCAACCTCTAACTATCGGGGCGTCCCGTTGATTATCACACGGGCCTCTGACGGGAAGTTGTATAGAACCGCTCAAGTCCAGCCCCCGACGGCACAAGGACAAAGTGGTTCCTCTGACCTGCGTGAGGCGATCCTCCACAAGCGCAAGGACAAAGAAGGAGCCTCGGCGTGCAAAGAGTCCTCGCTTGGACATCACTGCACCTAAATCATCGTCAACTGCTGTTGCAACAATGCGGCAGCAATGGAAGACCGGTCGTCCGTCTTCCAGAGACTACGGCATTCGAGCTCAGAAAATGAGGCACCTCCTGTTGTCTCCTGCAATTTCGCTCAGAAGGTCCCCGTCGAAGGAAGAGGAAAAAGACAAGCATCTCAAGTCCCAAGATATCAACCACACCTCCTGTCGTCTAAACGGTTGTCCTCCACCGGAGTATTCCAACACACCCGTTCAAAGACAAAATTTGCCGCGATGGAAAATTCATCATCCACATCGCTGGGGGCTGTGGAAACTGGGGGTAGCACTCCTCCGAACATCCACAACAATCCGATGTTTCAAGGAGCCGAGCCCGGACAAATAACTCTCCCATCAGGTACAACAGACGCTGATGTCCCCGAGGACATCCGTAACTCTCAAGACGAAGCGAGCTCTAAGGTTGGGGATACCGTTCCCTCCGAGTTCGAGCCCGAAGAGAACATTCCCACCTATCCTGATGACTTCTCGGTACATGTGTACGACTCGGAGGGCACATCCTCCACTGTTCCTTCCGTCACTCCTCATGTAAGGACGGTTTTCATGACGGACAGCAATCAAGGTGGTTCCAATGATCGCCAGCGCATCGACAATCTCGAAGCCATATTGCTTGCTTTGGTCAAGTCTGTAGACGAGATTAAAGTGGCCCTTCCAACTCTGCAAGGAGGAATGCCTGGCCAAATGAGCGCGGGTCCCGCGGTCAATGCGGACTCGAATTCGATGGCACCGAACCCGGGTAACAATCCTCCCGAAATAATAGCCCCTACCACGACAGATGACGCCCGAGAAGTAAGAAGAGACGTTCAGGAGCTCCGAGCCATGTTCCATGCCCGAGAAAACGCTCAAGACCTCAGAATGCGGCAACCATACCCTGCTGAATGGAGGGATGTTCCATTCCCACCAAGATATAAGCCGTTCAATATCAACCCGTATGATGGCAAGACCTCAACAAGTAGGTACATCATGTACTTTGAGGTCACCACCGACCATCTGCCCCACGATGATGCTATCCTCACATGATTATTCATTGGGGCATTGGAAGGAGTCGCCTTCGACTGGTATCGCAATCTGCCGGACAACTGCATCCACTCCTTCGTCGGCTTCAAACGCATGTTCTTAGAGAGATTCAACGAGGTAGGATAGGACGTCACCATGTCCACCCTCATGGACGTCATCCGAGGGGAGAAGGAGCTGACAAGGAACTACATTGAGCGGTTCCGCCAGACCGCCATGAAGCTGCCCTTCGAAAATCCAGATTCCTCTTTGATTAAAATTTGCCAAAAGAGACTGCTTCCAACGAACAGTCTCTGGATGGGCGAAAGTCAATTCAAAGATTGGAAGGCGTTCATCATCAGCGCCACAAGCGCCGAAGAACGACTGAAGAAGGCTCGCCAACTGGGATTACACATCTCGGAAGGAGAAAACAAGGGCAAGCGTCCCAACAACGATAATAGGGGTAGCCCCTCCAGCAATTGGAACAGCAAGGGAAAGCAGGCTATGGTGGCCGATACAACACAAAAACCTGAGCCGAAGCCCGTAGACAAACAATGGCCGCAAATCACTTACTCCTTCGAAGACAGTCACGTCAAGCCTATCTTGGACATGCTCATACAAGGGGACAGAATTCAGCTTCCTCCACCAAGACGGGAACCGCGACCGGCAGAGATGAAGAATCCAAAGTACTGCCATTATCATCGCTATGTTCATCATGCTACACACGATTGCTACTAGCTGAAACGGTACATCCAGAACCTCATCGATTCGAACGCTCTGGCCATCGATTTCGAAGAGGTAACCGTGGCAGCCAATATGGTGTCCGTACAATTCGGCAGCTTCCCTCCGACGGAGACTCAAGACGGGGTGGTCCCCATCCCTCTAGCGACAATAGAGATTACCAATCTTCCACCTTCCCGAGATCAGGCTGCCGGTCTAGTACCCCTCACCATATCACGAGGGGAGGTCATGTGGATCCATCCAGATTTGGTGTCAGAAGTGACTCAGCCCACACCATCTTCCATTGACAAAAAGAAAAGTGGAAAAGTCAGGGCCTGCCACATAATCTCGGCAGATAACGAGGAAGCTACAGCCGTCGTCACGCGGTCCGGAGCACAATCCCAACCTGTGGTTGACAATCCAGCCGAAAATCATCAACCCACTACAACTGGCGCTCCGGGACCGACTCAGCCTTCGACGACCGACAAGCCTAGGCCGAAGGAGACTCGCTTCGACAAATCTCTCCGAAAAGAAGCAGCCCAAGGGCTAGAGAGGCCCTACAACTTTGACATCTTAGCACAATTGGCAAACACACCGGCCAAGTTGTCACTGTACGAACTCCTAAGGCTCTCCAAGGACGTTCGTATTGTATTAAGCGAAGCACTCCAAAATGCCGATGTCTATCTGGCTCAATCCAACATCACCGGGGAGGACCCACCCGTGCATCTCCAAGAGAGTGCCTGCACGGGAGCGATGCCCAATATCGTCTTCACTCCGCAGGACATGCTCATCAAGACCAACCTACACGATCGCCCGCTATACTACACGGGGTACATCGGCGACGTGAATGTGGATCGGATGCACATATATCTTGGCTCTTCCATAAGCATTATCCCGAAGGGTCTGCTTCATCATCTCTGCATCCCAATGCATCGTCTGACACCTACAAGCACCGCCATCAGCGGTTTCAATTCGGGCAGGAGCTACCCTATTGGGAAGATTCGTCTGAAGTGTCAAATTGGCGACCTCCAATCCGAAGTCACCTGCTACATCATAGATGCAGACACTTCTTATAACATCCTCTTGGGGCGCCCATGGATACACGATTACATGATCGTGCCTTCCACGCTACACTAGTGCTTCAAATATGTCGACAAACACGACTTCGTGAAGACAGAATTTGCTGATATCGATCCCTTCAAAGGGGTCGAATCCTACTACTCGGACTATTGCCTATATGACAAGTCAAAAAGGCACCTTGATGAAGGAAATGAACAAGCTAGCACCGAAACGGCCACGGGACCAGAAGGACCCCTGACGATCCACCTCCAAGCTCGTAAACCGGGCAAGTCCGTACCCCTTACTGCCACTCTACGGAAGGACGCAATCAGCCTCTCAGCGCAGGAGGAGCAGATGATAATCCGGCTGCCAAGGTCCAGCCAAGTACCAAGACCCACAACGGGGCCACTGACAATCAGACTGCCGAGAGTCAGTCAACCCCAAACGGAGAAGCTCAACTGCTCCGACAAGCCGCTGACGATACGCCTTCCCAAGAAGGGTCGTCACCCCGATGCAAGGTCTGACACTTCTAGCGAACCAGCTACCCCTCGCCCCACATCAAGTGCCAAATTGGGGGTCGCTAGTCTGCCAACAACTCCACGCTCTGCTCCATCAACTGAACCACTGACAATCAAACTTCCCAGGTCATCCTCTCAGTCTTCGTTCACACAGGGGGTTGCCGAAGAGGAACCGGAGCTAGCCAAGTATGTGGCTGCTCACACTGATGTTCCCTCTGCTGATGATGTAATCCCCCTAGAAAAGATACCTTACTTCATCAATAAAGGGTTATCTTTATACTACACCGAGCTCAATAAGCTATGTACAATGTATGCTATAGAACACGGTATAGGCAGTCACCTACACACACAAGTGACAAATGTGTACACCGCGATCCAGCTTACTCCAGTAGAAGACATCGAGGGAGGGGATCACCCGATCATCTTCGGCCGGACGAACAACCCGCATCCCCTCACCATAGAAGAAGCCAACCTCGGGTCAGGTGCCGGGAGACTGCCTCTGTATCTCTATAGCCCTCAATCCAAATATCTTATACAGAAACAGGGGTATGATCTGGAGACGACGCCAGGTTTGAACTATGGCACTGGGCGACGATTACCTTTGAAGCCGCCAGTCCCGGCGGGCAAACCACGGGACTACTATAGCAAAACTCGATACGGGTTAAGGTATGTAACGCCTACTACAACCCCTGATAGTTCAGATGAAGAATGCGACTGGCAGTCACATTCAACCGGATCACCAACTTTCGACTCGGATACCAGCATCGGAGATGTGTTCAGACAAGTCATGTCAGTCAACATGGCATTCGCCGACGCTTACGAAGAAGACGAAGACATCCCCGAGATCCTCGAGCTAGAGCCGTGGGCCCAGTAATTGGATGCACAATGGGAAAAGTGGTTCGAACTGAGAGAACCTCCTACTGAAGATGAGGTTATACAAGTTGACCTCGGCAGCGAATCTTCTCCAAAACCGATTTTCGTCAGTAAAAGCCTAACAAACGAAGGACGGGAGTCGCTGCTAGAACTCATCAGAGAATAGATTGATGTGTTCGCCTGGAGCTATGAAGATATGCCAGGGTTAAATCCCGACATTGCTCTTAACAAACTCAACATTCGACCAGATACGAAGCCAGTCAAGCAACAACAGCGACGCTTCCGCCCAGGCATCATGGATACGATCGAAGCCGAAGTCAACAAACTGATAGCTAGCGGCTTCATTCGTGAGGAGCAACATCCCGATTGGGGCACCAATATAGTACCCGTCCTCAAGAAGAATGGGAAGATTCGAATCTGCATCGACTTCCGTAACCTGAATGAGGCGTGCCCCAAAGATGAATTCCCCCTTCCTATCACGGATATTATGATCGACAATACCTGCGGCTTCGAACGTATGTCATTCATGGATGGCTTCTCGGGGTACAACCAAATCAAAATGTCTCCTGATGACGAAAAACATACATCCTTTCGAATGCCAATTGGCACGTACTGCTACACAGTCATGCCTTTTGGTTTAAAGAATGCTGGCGCCACATATCAAAGAGCCATGAGCATCATCTTCAGAGACCACTTACACAAGACAGTGGAGTGCTATGTTGACGATATAGTCGTTAAGAGTCGCTACAAGGGAGACCATCTGCAGGATCTAAAGACGGTATTCGACCTAATGCAAGCTCACAATTTGAAAATGAACCCTACGAAGTCCTTTCTGGGTGTATCCAGCGGGAAGTTCCTGGGCTTCATCATCACGGCACAAGGTATCCATGTAGACCCTGAGAAGACGAAAGCAATTATGGAGATGGGCCCCCCGAGAAATCTCTGCGAACTCAGAGGCCTCCAAGGGAGGCTAGCTTACATCAGAAGGTTCATTTCCAACCTCTCCGGGCGATGCCGACCATTCACGCACCTCATGAAGAAAGGAGTCTCATTCGTATGGGACGAGGAATGCCAGCGTACATTCGACAGCATCAAAGAATATTTGTCAAATCCTCCAGTTTTGGTGGCCCCGGTTCCTGAAAAACCATTCCTGCTCTATGTACGAGCAATAGAACACTTCCTCGGGGCTCTGCTGGCACAAAACAATGACGCAGGGCATGAGCAGGCCATATATTACCTCAGCCGAATGATGATTGGGCCAGAGCACCGATACACCGCTGTGGAGAAGGAATGCCTCGCCCTGATGTTCGCTATTCAGAAAACGTGACATTATGTCACCGGAGAAACGATACATGTGATCTCACGAGTCAACCCTCTCAGAGTCCTCATGACTAAACCAGGGGCACTCAGCTCTCGACTCGCTACATGGGCAATATTGCTGTCCCCTTATCATATGATCTTTGTTCCACAAAAGGCAGTCAAAGGTCAAGCCCTGGCGGACTTCTTAGCAGCCCACCCAGGCTCAGAGTCCTCCAGAATATATGAAGAGATCCCAGATGAGGTCTCCGACTCACATACAACCTCTCACGATGATATATGGCGAATGTTCTTCGACGGTGCTTCGAGGACCGGACCTAAAGGCAATATAGTCGTCGGAGTCGGGGTAGTGCTGATCTCCCCTTCTGGATTGGTGATTAACCGCGCTTATTCCCTCACCGAGCCATGCTCTAACAATGTGGTCGAGTACAATGCTCTGGTCATTGGCCTCCAACTTGCAAGAGAGCTGGGGGTAGAATACCTTGAAGCATACGGCGATTCCCAACTAATCGTCAATCAGATCCGGGGCTCATACGAAGTCCGCCACGAAGACATGATCCCTTATCACCAAATAGCGATTGACATCATCTCGTCATTCGAAGGGTTCTTCATCGAACATGTGCCCAGACTCCGAAATATCGAAGCTGATGCCCTAGCTGGTCTTGCTGCTTCCCTAGCAATTTCGAACTATGATCGCCGATCAGTGGATGTGATAGGCCACGAATTGGTCTGTCCCAAGAATAATGTACAATTCGTGGCGAGTTATTCCGCACAGACGATCGATGATGCCCCAGATTGGAGACAACCATTCATCGACTTCGTCGTCTACGACATCCTGCCCGAGAACCCAAAGGAAGCCACTTCCATCAGACGGCGTTCTCTCCGATTCTTCTACGATACAGAGACGAAAATGTTGTATCGTCGCTCCTACGACGGATTACTGCTTTGGTGTCTGTCAAATACAGAAGCCAAAGAAGCCGTACGAGAAGCTCACGATGGTGTCTGCTGGGCCCACCAGCCCGGCCCAAAATTGTAAGACCGCCTTCGACAAATGGGCTACTATTGGCCCACGATGGTGGCAGATGTGATAGATTATACTAGAAAATGTAAAGCCTGCCAAGTCCACGCGGACTTCATTCACCAACCATCCGAATTTCTACATCCGACAGTAGCGTCCTGGCCATTCGGAGCATGGGGAATGGATATCATTGGTCCAATCACCCCACCTTCCTCCCGAGGACATCGCTTTATACTTGCGATCACTGATTACTTCTCCAAATGGGCGGAAGCTGTCCCACTCGCAGAAGTCAAGACTTCAAACGTGATTAGCTTCCTCAAGCATCACGTCATCTACCGCTTTGGACTGCCCCGAAGGATCATCCATGATAATGGTCCGCAGTTTGCAAGCCACGCATTCTATCGGTTTTGCGATAAGCACCGTATTCAGAATGTCACTTCGACACCGTACAATCCGACAGCAAACGGGTTAGCAGGGGCATTCAACAAAACAATCATCAAACTCCTCAAGAAATTTGTCTCCTCCAACAAATGCGACTGGAATGAGAAGCTCGGTGAATGCTTATGGGCTTATCGCACCACAGTTCGAACAGCCACCAGGAATACGGCATTCTCCCTAGTGTATGGGAGTGAGGCAGTTCTTCCTTTAGAGACTCAAATACCCTCACTCTGCGTTGCCCTCACTTATCAATTGACGATGGATGACAACTACCAACGTCGACTGCAAGAGTTAGAGGCCTTAGATGAAAAGCGCCTCCTAGCTCAGCAAAGGATCGAGCTATACCAAGCACGTATCTCAGAAGCCTTCAACAAGAAGGTCAAAATCAGAACATTCTAAGTGGACGATCTTGTTCTGGCAGTCCGGAGGCCAATGGTCATGACTTACAAGACCGCCGACAAGTTCTAGCCAAAATAGGAAGGCCTATTTATCATAGAGACAGTATTCTCCAACGGTGCTTACCGCCTCGCTAAGCAAAACGGAGACTTGCTCATGTTGCCCGTCAACGGCAAGTTCCTGAAGAAATTTTATGTCTAAACAACATCCCATATTATTGAGTCACGTACCCGCTGGTACCACTGAACTCACCCCCATAATTTTCCAGATTATTGAGCCTCGTACCCGCTGGTACCACTGAACTCACCCTATAATTTTCTAGATTTTTGAGTCATGTATCCGCTGATACCACTGAACTCACCCTCATAGTTTGTCAGATTTTCGAGTCATGTACCCGCTGGTACCGTTGAACTCACGCTCACCATTCTCCAGATTCTCGAGTCATGTACCCGCTGGTACCTCTGAAATCACATCTCGGTCACTCTTCCAGGTAGCAAGTTATGTATGATCATACCTCTAAACTTTCTTCTTGAAGGAGATCCTCCCTCATGATCTAATACCCGCACTCCAGTGCACAAAAAGGGTAATCGATCCACAAATTTCCAAAACGGACATGTCCTCATTACCTCTGAGTCGTTCCACTTCTGCCAAAAACAAATCACCCCTCATATAGAACTTCCATGTCCTCATTACCTCTGAGTCGTTCTATGTGCCCTCCTTCATTGAGTCCACTCCTGTCATGTCCTCATTACCTCTGAATGGGAAGGCTCCGTCGAAGAAACCTACATACTTGCCATGTCCTCAATACCTCTGAGTAAGTATGATAATCCCCTTTCGACCTATTATCTATACCCACAACTGGAGTACGCCAAGGGTAATAGGTCCGTAAATGTCCTCTGTTGACCACAAATGTCCTCTGTTGACCACAAATGTCCTCTGTTGACCATCAATATCCTCCGTCGAGTTCACTCCTGCCATGTTCTTATTACCTCTGAGTAGGAAGACTCTACGTTTAAAAAACCTTCCTACTTGCCATGTCCTCGTTACCTCTGAGCAAGAATGTCGGTTCTCCTTCATCCTATTATCCATATCCTAAACCAGGGTACGCCAAGGATAATAGGCCCACAAATATCCTCAGCTAAATTTCTCAGCACAAACCTATCACCTGACCATGCCCAGGAGCCCAGCTGCTCTACGGCATTCCTTTTCTCAATACCTAGAGCACCTATGACCACTTTGCTATGGCTGCTTCAGGTATCCTGACCAAAACTTGTTACCTCTACCCAAAACCAAGGTACGCCATGGGTAACAGTTCCACAAATATATCCCCTATGCGGGGGAAAACATTACCATAATATCACAGACGCAGCAGGCAATACAAATGAAGGCTAGAATTGAAAGTACTCTTTATTTGAAGGAAGAAAAAGCATTACATATTTTGGGATCATGTCCCCTTCAGAAAGAGAGAAAACAGAAACAAAACAAGAAGAAAGGGCCGACTACATTTCAGCATTAATCAATTCTAGGAGGCGGTTTCTTACTGAGGTGGTCCCCCGTTCAATCCGTTGCCGAGCGCGACGCTCGGCCTCCTGGAGTAAATGCTCCTCATTGTCTAAGCCCAAGAGCGCCTGACAGTCATCTTCCAATTTCTTCAAGGCAGTCTCCAGGTCAGTCGAAGCTTGAGTAACCCTGTCAGCCTCCTGAACAATTAGTCCCCTGTCATTACGGGTAGTCTCGAGTTCAGACTCCAAGAAAGTCAACTTCTTCTGAAGCGCAAGGATCTGATCCCGCGTCTCAGTAATCTCACGAGAAACAGATTCCTCCCGATCCGTGATATTTTCATTCGAGTAACTCAATTGATCATACCGGTCAGATAAGTCGCTGAGATCCTTCTATATGGCCGGTCTGCTCCTATCCCGAGCAGCTTTAGTCCTCTCTATAACAGCGGTAAGAGAATCCTGCTCCTCGTTTATAACAGCAGATAGATCAGCCTGCCGCAATACTCGAAGCTCGGCCACCAGCTGATCAACCTCCAACAATTTCGCCTCCAGAAGCGAAGCCACCCCTACATCACCAGGAAGATCCCTAAGGATATTTACTTGACCCTACGCGCATTGTCGGGCCAAGGTGAAGGAGGTTCCCCTTTCCACAGCAGCCTCGATTCCGCTACTCAAATGACGATGAAAACTGGCAACCACGTCCTGTAACGTATCGTCCAGAACTTCAGCAGAGGATGGCGTCAGGGGAAGCAGGGACGGCAACGTCGAAGAAGTAACGCTAGAGCACGCCACCGGAGAAACGGAGTCCGAGTAGAACGATGCATGAATAGCGGCCAACTCATCTTCCGCCGCCCGAAAAGCTTGAATACTCGGTAGGGCAGAAAGGTCGATTCTCGGAGCCACCGGAGCAGAGGATGACACAAGGACCATCGTTCCCTGCCCCGACTGCCCCGATGGCTGGCCCCCTAAACTCGAGCCCCCAGAAAGCCCATCAAGACAAGTCGGACGGTGAGGAGGCACACCCTTCTCCACCAATGCCCCTTTGGTTGGGGTGGTCATAACAACGTCCGTCCTCGGCACTGGAGGGGCAGGACCTGTATGTCCAAAATAATAATCAATCGACGTAACCCGAAGGACGTGATGATAGAGCAGATAGGCTTCCTCACAGGTCAAGATTCGGCTAATCTTACCAGGGGAGGGGCATGAAGGCTGCAGCTCATCCACAACTGGCGTGGTCCCCTCACCCGCGACCCCCGAGTTAAACCCAGTCACGTCCTCTGTCCCCGTCACCTTGAAGGGGGATACAAATTGATCTGCCTCATCATGAAAAGGAACAGGATCGCGGGAGTCCCCGTCATCCTGGGTCACCGCCTCGACATCTTGAAGCCCTTCGTCTTATCCTGACACCTAAAAGAGAGAACGAAGATGATTAGAATTAAAGTTCGAAGGAAAGAAGGAATCGAGAGCAGTTTTGTTACCTCTGACGCAGGGTTAACTTCTTCTCCACTTTCTTTTATGGCTAGCAGGTGGTGCCTAGTCGCAACCAGCTTCCGGGATCGAAAAACACCGCCAATAGGAGAAACCTGCCTGCTACGTTTCAGAGTAGGACCAGGCGCAACGAGGGACTGATCCCCCAACGTCTCATCTGACAAAACAGGCGGTTGACCCACCTCTGCATCGGCCACTGGAAGGGTAGAGTCATCTTTATCATACTCGTTGCCTTCATCACCCTCAGCAGCGGAGTCCAAATCTGGTACTTCGGCTCTAGTCTTTCTCTTCTTGGCCCCTTGAGAGCCTTCCTCCAGACTGGTACCAACAATAAAACTGGTACCTGGGTTAAAACCGACCGGGGGTTTGTTCGCCATGACATGATACAAAGCCGCCATATACAAGATCTCCACTGACTCCTTGATAGCAGGGACCGAGAAAATGGTACGAGTATGGAACGAATCATAATATTGCCAAGCCCTGATACCATCAAGAAGGCTACCTTCATAACCCAGACAAGAACTGGGGCTGTCCAGACAAAGTTGGCTGTATCTAAACTGTCGGGCAAACCTGCTAGGCAGATAAGGCTCCAGAAAGACAGTATTGCGATTACGATGTACCAGATGTGCGGGATGAATGTTACGCAGCCATAGGAGCATCTGGCCATCCAGAAGCTGAGGGGGCACGATACCGTCAATATGTACAGCCTCTATGTCCCTGGCAGTAAAGCGAGGGACGGATACGAAAATATGATACTTATCTGCCCTCGCCAATGCCATCCGGCAAACCCGCATGGTCTCACATTCCCAAGGCTCATCACAATAGCGGAAGATAAATGCGTCATCATCAGTCACACCGTCTTCAGAGCTCGGCCTCATCAAAGACGGGTAATGTATCAACAGCCACCCCATCAAATAGTGATAGGGCAACTCAGTTCGTTCAAAATCCTTGGTCACGTCGCGAGCAATGACTTTGGATGTGAAGGTACGAAGGCCACGGTGTATGCTGCACACCGTGGCCGGGAGGAGAGCTAGCCTGATTCGCAAAACTAACTTCACAGCCGGAAGGATGAAGTTACGACTAATCCTCTCTATAGAACCGGCTCCTCCTGAGGCTACACAATTTCATAGCCAGATCATTAAAAATCCTGCCAGAAGCGCTTTCTCGGATAGCTCTTGAGTATCCTGGTAAAAGTAACCGAAAGTGACAGTCTTGCTCCCTAAGCCGTCACTGGTAGTGGCCACTCTCTTAGCCGACGACACCAAGTCCTTAACCGCTTCCCGAGATCGAGGGCGACGAGAGGTGACTCGACCTGAGGCATCTGCCGGGACGAGATAGTGCACCTAATCCTTGGTATAGGGATCATTCCCTTCCAAGTTACCATCCTTTCGGGTTATTTGATGGCATGTGTTATAATGGCACAATATCTCCTGGTAAAGAGCCACGAAGCCAGGATACCGTCGTTCCAAATCCTCGAGTTCCTCATTAGTGGGAGTATACGCTTCAAACGCTTCGTCCCCCTAAGGAAGCTTGGAGATCGCGTGCATCTCATGGAGCGCGAGTCCCATCTCACCTACAGGTGGGTAAAAGGTCCCCGTACGGCAATTATACACTTTCAGCAGAGACATGAACAGCATCTTGTTTATGGACAAGCCATGACTGGTACCTCGGATAGCGTGGTAAAGGCCAATCTCGCACAAAAAGACCTCATACTCCTGCAAGATCCAAGTAGACAAATTGATCCACGAGGGAATAGAGTGTACCCAACCAGGGAACGTCAACCGACCCACGTGATAGGAGCCTTTCCGAGCAAGTTGATTTATAAAAGTATCGGCAGTAGAGAATGTGAAGTTAGGGCCCGCCACATTCAGGAAAGAACCTGGGACCAACCCCGTCACAGAACAACTAATATGCACTTTGTCGGCAGTCATGGACTTCAGATTGTTATTATAATAGATGTTCCCCACAAACATCCCACTTCTGGTAGGGGTTAAAGTCTCCCCCATCTTCCGGTCCAACAGGAGCATATTGAACCAAGATAATGGGAAGTGTCGCTCCATCTGGGGGATGCGGATCGCCATCCCGTTAAAAACAAAACTCCAATCCTCCGACACCTCCAGAACATGATCGTTCTCC
Source organism: Iris pallida (assembly GCA_029216955.1). Classification (NCBI taxonomy): domain Eukaryota; kingdom Viridiplantae; phylum Streptophyta; class Magnoliopsida; order Asparagales; family Iridaceae; genus Iris; species Iris pallida. The sequence continues at coordinate 69,084 of JANAVB010029857.1, read as the reverse complement.
ACGGTCAAGGCGTCTCCAAAAAAAAATACGGGCTTCAAATACTCCCCTTCAAATTTCTCGGAGTTCATCATAGCGTTAAGGAAATGGAAAGACTGATTCTTGATGGCATTCAATCTAGCCATAGGCTCATCGCTCGGGAACTGATCCGTCATATGCTGAACAATATGGTCGTACCTATAGCCGAGAGCAGCTTGAGCGCTATCCAGCAAGAGTTCTCCAGCAGCGTTAACCGACAGATTCACTGAAGAACATACAGAGAAAAGTGAGTTAAACGGAGGGATGAAAAGAGCTGATTGGGTGCTTTCAAACCCCAGGCGGCTCAAAAAAACATCCATGTGGCCACATGAAGCTCTCATAAGTCTTATGCGGCTCCAAAAAGCCTCATACGGCTCGAGTTCAGAAGAACGCTTAGGCGGCTCCGTACAATAAATGTCTATGCGGTTTAGCGTCACTTATGCGGCTTTGCCGACAAGGCGCGCATATAGACACGGTGGTTTTCTTATGCGGCTCGCAGCTCAGTCGTAGGGCGAACATATGATTTACAAAGGCTCGTGCATAAAGTATGCGACGTAGCCATGGCAGTTGGAGTTCTTTAACTCATACATTGTCCTTACCAGTAATGGGAGGCGAACGTCAGGATGAACATCAGGTACGACGACCGGCGGAGTAGCAGCCACAGCCGAGGCGGAAGTGGAGGCCGCCTTCCTGCCCTTTGCTGCCACGGTCTTCTTGGGAGCCATTAATTATCGAAGAGAGGAAGGGCAATCGAGATAAGGAAGGTATGAGAAAGAAAAAAGAAAATAAAGAAGCCTTCTCTCTCTTCAAAACTCCTCCTATTTATAGGAAGACGGGAGAAGGAGGACACGTGGGCCAATGACCGACTCATGAAGAACGAAACCGACTCCTCGAGTTTCGTCTCCAAGATTCACCTAAGGCGTCAAATCCGAAAGATTTAATGAGCTGACCCTTGGGATTCCCCCCTACAAAGACGACGTTGAAATGAATTTGAGGTAATTAAAGACCCGCACACGTGGCGAGAAGCTATGCAGCTGAACAGTCCCCTACGACTGAACCACCTACGCGGCTGAACAACCTATGCGGCCAAGATCTCTATGCGATCAGGGTTTCATATGCGGCTAGAAGGACACAGCCATGCTTCTTATTCAAAGTATTTTAATTTTGTAAATTGAAAACTTTTAAGGGGGTCTTGTAGAAGCATGGAAAATACTAAAGAAAATGACTCATGCGGCCAAAGAACCCATGCGGCTCAGAAAGTCCATGCGGCTCGGATAGTCATGCGGCATAAGGGGCTATGCGGTCCAAGGCATCCCATACGGCTCAGAAAGACACGTGGCAGGACAGCTCTCTCCTTTGCCCTCTCGCATTAATTGCTTGACGACTGACAACACTAAAAAAATGACAGCCCTGACACAGAAAGAAGTAATTATGACTCTGTCATAATGACGAATCTCTAGGGAAGAGAAAAGAGATCTCTGACACAAATCCCCCGAGAGCCATAAAAATGCCACGTTGCCTTACCACGTGGGCGTTCGTATGCGGCTCACTTCTCATGTGGTTCAGAGTGAATCCGTCCTATGTGGCTCAGGCCGAGACAGCCTCATGCGGCTCGAGCAAAGAACTTTTCATGCTGTTCAGAGTAAATCCGTCCTATGCGGCTCAGGCTGAGAAAGCCTCATGCGGCTCGAGCAAAGAACTTCTTATGCGGTTCAGAATGAATCCGTCCTATACGGCTCAGACCGAGAAAGCCTCATGCGGCTCGAGCAAAGACTTCTCATACGGTTCAGAGTGAATCCGTCCTATGCGGCTCAAGCCGAGGAAGCCTCATGCGGCTCAAGTAAGAACTTCTCATGCGGTTCAAGAGGATCATCTCCATGCGGCTCAGGTGGATGCATCCCTATGCGGCTCACAATGATTACCTCCCTGTGGTTCAAAGGCTCAAAGGAGGGCCACTACCCAGACAGCCCAGACACGTGGCCTTAACCCTATGCGGCCCAAAGTCATATGCGGTTCACTCATCATATGGTTCAGATCCCCCAGTGGCTCCTAGGACACGTGTCCTAAGCCGATTAATTTCTAAGAATTACTGCCATCAAAGATTGGGTCAAATCCCAATAATCTGGGATACGTGGCAGGAGAATAAATTTAATTTATTCGCAGACATCAGAAGATCATTATGAGGAAGATTTATTCCAATCAGCATTAATTGCTAATGGGATTTGGTGTAATCTACACTCAATGGCTCAGATTCGTCACAATCAAAACTGAACGGTCTGGATTGACCAATCTACGGGCCGTCGCCATCTCCAAGAGCTAATCATTGGCAACCCTAATGATCGTATCCCACTATTATAAATAGCAAGGTGCCATTCCCTTGTAGAGGATAATATATCAGAGAGAAATACGCATATACAGAGAGACTCCCCCAATAGTCGGAAAGAAAATATACAGAGAGAGAGAAGCCAGAAGAGCAACAGGAGGAGAGCAAGAAGAGTATTTCTTCACCAACGCCAACCATCTCTTCACAAGGAGCCAAGGCCGCATACCGATCGTCCAAGGAGTAAGGCAGGGCTGCCGTCGCCTTCCCGAGCCTCTACCGTCACCCCCTAGAATCTAAAATAAACAATTGTACTTAGACTACTGTACCTAGGTTTTCGTCCCTAGGCTTTCTTTGTACAAGCGAGTTTGTAACGTGTAGTAAAAGTCCAGTCCTCCGATAATTGTTCTGCTCTTTTATATTTCATGGCAAACACCAGTACTCTTTGTGCCGAAGAAGGATGAGTCGGTACAGATGTGTATCGACTACAGGCTCTCAACATCCTCACTATCAAGAACAAGTACCTGCTGCCGAGGATCGATAATCTGTTCTATCAGTTGAGCGGAGCGAAGGTATTCTTCAAGATTGATCTGAGGTCAGGTTACCATCAAGTGAAGGTGAAGAAGGAGGACATTCCGAAGACAGCATTCAGGATAAGATATGGCCAGTTTGAGTTCATAGTGATGCCGTTTGGGTTAACTAACGCCCCGACGGTGTTCATGAACCTGATGAACAAAGTGTTCCACTAGTACTTTAACAAGTTCGTGGTGGTGTTCATCGATGACATCTTGGTGTATTAGAAGACCCCAGAAGACCACGAGGAGCATTTGAGAGTGGTTCTGGAGACTCTCAGGAAGGAGCAGCATTACGACAAGCTTTCGAAGTGTGAGTTCTTTTTGGACCAAGTTGATTTTCTAGGTCATGTTGTGACCGGAGATGCGATTTCAGTATGTTGACACAAAGTCACAGTCAACCAAATATTGACTACATTGACCAAATAATACTTGTATTAATTCAATACGACACACGACGACTGCATTCAGTTCAAGACAGATGACAGCTCAGTCTTCAGCTCTCAGTGTGTTCTGGAGTCTGTATTTTATGATTTCATTAAGTCTAGATTTATGTACTCTGAGTTATGCTGAGCTCTTGGAACTTAGTCTACAAGCCTACCCAAAATCCCAAGCTCCACCAAAACCAAATTGCCCACAAGTCCCTCTTAGGACCATTCTGTGCTCTGGAGACAGAGTTCGGGCCGAACTCTGCCTCCACACAGAGTTCGGGCCGAACTCTGTCCCCTAGAAATCAGGAACCCTAATTTTAGGGTTAGCTGTTTGCTAGCTGTCCAACGGCCAAATTTTTGAATTTCCTTACCCGAATTCTGGCCGAATTCTGTCCCTAAAATCAGTATAAATAGGGCATGAATTCTCTCATTTTGAATCACTCAATCTTCTCTTCTCTTCTCTCCTACAAGCTCTATAAGCCATACCCTTCTCATCTACTAGCCACAAGCCTCCTAAGTCTCGAGTGCTCAGCATCTCTCATTTAGGATTCTTGTGCAAGAGTGAAGAAATCGCTTGGACAATTCCAAGCAATCGCCACTGCGATTCTCTGTAAGAAGTTGACGTGCTCTTCTGAAGTAAAGGCACGGGTTGTAAGCTACTATTTCACAAATAGTGGATTTAATCCTGAGCTAGAGTTCTCAGGCCTGGACTAGTCCTCCACGAGGGAAACCAGGTTAAAATTGCTGTGTTTGCGTATGCTCTCTTGTCTTTCATTTATATTCCACATTTTACTCTGATTATTCATTGTTAGTGAAAGAGTTAATTTTTAATTGGTCATTATACATATATACTCTATTCACCCCCCCTCTAGAGTTGCCAAACTGTTCTTCAATTGGTATCAGAGCTCTGTTCTCTTTATAAGGACTAACATCCTAAGAGCTGATCCATGGCAACCACACAATCCTTGATCTCCAATCATGGTGAAGGTCAGTCCACTCATAGGCCTCCCCTATTTGATGGGACTAACTACACATATTGGAAAACAAGGATGAGTTTTTATCTGAAGTCTCTAGACTTTGACCTGTGGACTGTCGTAACTGACGGTTACAAAAAGCCCGCCAGAATAGTTGTCGATGGTGACCTCATTGAGAAGCCACACGACAAATATTCTGTCGAGGAGAAGAAACAGGCAAGTCTAGATGCTAGGGCTATTAATGCTTTATTCTGTGCTATAGACAGGAACGAGTTTAACAGGGTCTCTACATGCACCACTGCTCATGAAGTATGGAGACTTCTGGAAGTGACGCATGAAGGAACCACTCAAGTCAAGGAATCAAAGATAAGCCGTCTCACTCAAGAGTACGAAGCCTTTAAGATGAAGCCAAATGAGACGATCACTCAAATGTTTATAAGATTCCTCGACATCATCAACCCGTTATCCTCGCTTGGTAAGCAGTACTCAAACCATGAGAAGATCCGCAAGCTACTCAGAGGGTTACCAAAGATTTGGAACCCTAAGGTGACAGCCATCATAGAAGGAAATGATCTCACAAGTATGTCTATGGAGACTTTGATGGGCAAGCTCATGACTCACGAGCTTGACCTCAAGGACTTCGAAGAGCCTGCTCCGAAGACCAGAGAGATAGCACTCAAAGTCCATCGACGAAAGGTTGATCACGATGAGACTGAAGACGATATCTCAGATGATGAAGACCAAGCTCTCATGGTACGTAACTTCAAGAAATTCCTTCGCTTCAATCAAAGAAAGAAGGAACCACAAGAAGACGATGAAGAAGAGCCAACTTGCTATGGTTGCAAAAAGACTGGACACGTCAGAAGAGACTGTCCGCTCTTAAAGAAGAGCAACCGGTATGAAAAGCCCTACAAGAAGAACTCATCAAAAAGATATGCCAACACAAGCATCTGGCATGAAAGCGAAGCAAGTGACTCCGAGGAAGAAAAGAACTCTCCTCAAGACAAAGCAAATGTTTGCCTCATGGCAAATTCCACCAAGGTATCAAACGAAACTTTAGATGACTTCTCTTTTGATGAACTTGGCGATGCTTTCACCGATTTACTTGATGATCACAAAAAGGTTATCGGTAAATACAAGCATGCCAAGGACAAAATCAAAAGTCTAGAAGATGAGATACAAAGAATTTCCTTGCTTCTTAATAATGTTAGAAACACATCTCCCACAAATGACACTGATGAAGTATCCAAGCTTAAATTAAGCTTACATGATGCTGAAGCACGCATTGAGCAACAAACTCAAGACATCACTACTCTCAACACATTGCTTGCTGAAGAAAAGAGTAGACACAAGATTTCTATGACTAAGATTTATGGCTTAAATATTAAGGTTGATGAATTACAAGCTGTTTCTAAAAGATTAGAAATCAAATTGGGAAAACAGGTTGCTAAACCTCAAACCCAATCACATGAGCACAACACCACTCATGCTAGTCAACCACATCACCCTCATACAGCACATAACCATGCATTTATATACACAAACTTTCACAAACCGCATGCACGTAAAAATACTCCCCATACTCATCATATTGCACAAAGACACAACCAATATCACTCTACACACAGACAAAGTCATCATACCATACCTCATCAACATGCCATGCCACGTAGACAAAATCATCATGTTATGCCACATAAGCAAAATCATCATATCATGTCACAACATCACACTATGCCATATAGACAATTTCAGCATGCCACTCCTCACAGTCAATATCATCATGCTATGACACACAGACATAATCATCATGTAACTCACTCTAAGCATAGTCATCATTACCATGCTAACTCTCCAAATCATTCTCATCCCGTTGCTCATAGATATCATTCTCATGCTCCCAGTATAAATAAAAAAGCCATCTGTACTTACTGTGGAAAACATGGACACATCTCACCACAGTGTAGAATTAGAAGACTGGTAGACAAGAAAATATATGCTTGGTTTCCAAAAACTAACTTTTCAGGACCCTCGAGAAAATGGGTACCAAAGGTCACATCTACTCTTGATGTAGGTGGACCTTTCCTCCTCAACTGAGAGTAAGTGGATTCTCGATAGTGGATGCTCGCGACATATGACGGGAGACGCAAATCTTTTTGCATCACTATCGATGAAAAGAGAAGGATACGTATCCTTCGGTAACAATCTCAAAGGGCACATAATAGGTAACGGTATCATTGGTCATCCTCCTTCTCCTGTTATAAAGGATGTCTGCCTAGTGACCGAGTTAAAGCATAACCTGCTCAGCATTAGCCATCTTGCTGATCATGGATATGATATTAACTTTGGACAAAACTGTTGCTACATCTACGATAGGTCAACAGGAGACATTGCTTTTGAAGGGAAAAGAGAGGACAATATATATATTTTCTATCTCTCTATAAATACTAACAATGCAGGTAGATGTTTATATGCCCACAAAGACGAACGACTACTTTGGCACCAGCGTCTCGGTCATGCCAACATGGATGCTATATCCAGGCTTTCTACCAAGAAGCTAGTGAGAGGATTGCCTGACATCACATTCAAAAAGGACACGGTATGTGCCGAATGTGAACTAAACAAGGCAACTAAATCCTCATTTCATTCCATCAACTCTGTAAGTACTACTAGACCCTTGCAATTACTCCATATGGATTTATTTGGTCCTAGTAGAATAGCTAGTCTTGGTGGCAAACTATATGCTTTTGTTATTGTTGATGATTTTTCGAGATTTACGTGGGTTTTCTTTCTCGCTAATAAGAGCGATGCTTTCTCTGTTTTCAAAGTTTTTGTAAATAAAGTTCAAAACGAAAAAGGCTACATGATTACTCGAATCCGAAGTGATCATGGAGGCGAATTCGTAAATTCAGATTTTGAAAGTTTTTGTAATGCAAATGGTTTTGATCATGAATTTTCTTGTCCTAGAACTCCTCAACAAAATGGTGTTGTGGAGCGGAAGAATAGGACTCTTGGCGATATGACTAGAGTCATGTTGAATAAATTTTCTCTTCCGAAATATTTTTGGGCAGAGGCTGTAAGTACAGCATGCCACATTTTGAATAGGGTGCTTATTCGTCCCATTTCGAAGAAAACACCCTATGAGCTTTGGTTTGGGAGAACCCCAAATGTTTCTTATTTCAGAGTTTTTGGCTGCAGATGTTTTATCCTTAACACCAAAGACAACTTAGGCAAATTTGATGCCAAAGCTGACGATGGTATCTTTCTTGGTTATGCTGCCAAAAGTAAGGGATATAGAGTTTTCAATAAACGCTCACTTATTGTGGAGGAGTCAACTAATGTGACTTTTGATGAAGATAACAGTGCAGTAAGTACTCTTGATGATGATATTGTGCCATCAACTTCCTCTACTCCAATGAATACTTCAACTGAAACTAATTCTCTGGAGGGTTTGCCTAAGAAATTCTCATTCAAACCTTCTCATCCAGAAAATTTAGTCATAGGTGAAGTTTCACGTGGAGTTACTACTAGATCATCATTGAGAGACTCTGTTGCTAGCACTGCCTTCATTTCACAAGTAGAGCCTAAAAACATTTCTGAAGCTTTTACTGATGAATTTTGGATCTCTGCTATGCAAGAAGAACTCAACCAATTTGAGAGAAGCCAAGTATGGGAACTAGTTCCTAAACCGGCTAATCACTCAATAATTGGTACCAAATGGGTGTTTAGAAACAAAGTAAATGAAGATGGTTCAGTCACACGTAACAAAGCTCGTCTAGTAGCTCAAGGATACAACCAAGAGGAAGGTATCGACTACGATGAGACATATGCTCCTGTTGCTAGACTAGAATCCATTCGGATGCTTTGTGCTTTTGCCAATCATCAGAACTTTAAATTATTTCAAATGGATGTTAAAAGTGCTTTCTTGAATGGCTTTATTAAGGAGGAAGTTTATGTCAAACAACCCCCTGGCTTTGAAAATCACAAATTTCCCGACCACGTGTTCAAGCTAAAGAAAGCGCTTTATGGCCTTAAACAAGCTCCCAGAGCTTGGTATGAAAGGCTAAGCAGCTTCCTGCTTGAGAAAGGTTTTTCTAAAGGGAAAATTGACACTACACTGTTTATCAAATCTTTCAAAGACACCATTCTATTAATTCAAATTTATGTTGATGATATTATTTTTGGATCTACTGATGAAACTCTTTGTCAAGAATTTGCCAAGTGTATGCAGACAGAATTTGAGATGAGCATGATAGGAGAGCTCAACTACTTTCTTGGCCTGCAAGTAAAGCAACTGACAAATGGAACTTTCATCTGTCAATCGAAGTATACCAAGGACATGCTGAAGAAGTTCGACCTTGACAACGTCAAACCAATTAGCACGCCAATGGCTACTTCAACCAAACTCGAACCAGATGAGAGCGGCAAACCTGTTGATCAACGTAAGTATCGAGGTATGATAGGCAGCTTACTTTATTTAACTGCTAGTCGCCCCGATATCATGTTTAGTGTTTGCCTATGTGCTAGATATCAAGCAAATCCTAAGGAATCTCACATGACTGCGGTTAAGCGTATCTTTCGATACCTTAAGGGTACGGTTACAGTGGGCCTATGGTATCCCAAGTCAACATCATTTGACCTCATCGGTTACTCTGATGCTGACTTTGCTGGATGCAAGGTCGACCGTAAAAGTACGAGCGGCACGTGTCATTTGTTAGGAAAGGCTCTAGTCTCATGGTTTAGCAAGAAGCAGAACTCTGTCGTACTATCCACAACAGAAGCTGAATATATAGCAGCTGGGCGTTGTTGTGCACAGATTCTGTGGATGAAGCAAACCCTTGAAGACTATAAGTTATCTTTCATGCATATTCCTATATTCTGTGACAATACTAGTGCCATAAATTTGACTAAGAACCCTGTCTGTCACTCACGCACTAAACACATTGAGATCAGACACCACTTTTTGCGTGATCATCAGCAAAATGGCACGATTAACTTAGAATTTATTGACACTGATCATCAGCTAGCAGATTTCTTTACTAAGCCACTATCCGAAGAGCGCTTTAATTTTCTTTGTCGTGAACTTGGAATCTTAGATGAAGCAGTCATAAATTGAAACTCACCTGCGTAAATATCGAGTATATTGTGATTCCTTTACGAAGAATTTGGTATGGGTACAAGCCGAAAGGGCCCTTCTGACAACAAGGCGTAAAAGCCTAAGCGACACGGTGCACTAGTCTTCAGGACTACCGGTAGCTGGGATCCGGCCCCTGCAGCTAACCCATGGCAAATTTGGACTATTGAACTGCAGTATATGTCCTTATTTATTATATGGCTTGTTTCGATTTAATATTGCCTAATTGACATTTTCTAAAAGTTCATTCTACTTTCTGTATACCTCTTATTTGCATTCAACACTCTTTGTTTTCCCCGACTATCATTTTGTTTATTTATTAAACATTTTCTTCCTGACTTTTGCCTATTTTCAGTTCTGGACTATTGAACCAGAACTCGGGCCGAACTCTGCCCCTATCAGAGTTCGGGCCGAGTTCGGTACCTAGGTTCCAGAATCGGGATCTAGCTCCACCGTTGGATCTTTTCTAATCCTATGGTCAATATTTCACCCGACCATAAGACAAAACCCTACTTTATGTCAGGATTCTACCTCTCTCCTTCACTATTACCACGTTTTCTCACCTATACACACTCTTTCCTTAAAACCCTAACCCTAGTTTTTGATCCAGAGTACCCCATTGCTTCTCAAATCAACAAAAAGGTGTCTCCTCTCCATTCTCCTCCATTGTTCTTTACCTGTTTGAGGTATCATTCATATTTTCTATCTTCTAGTTAAAATCTTTTAAATGGCTCCTTGCTTGTTCAATCGTGGGAAGAGGATTCGAATTGAGAGTATTTCCTCTTCAGATTCTTCTCCATCAATTGAACAAATCATTGAACTACCTCAACCACCTCACCCTTTGTTCAATCCACCTCATCCTCTACATCCTTCCACTTATGACAATAGACTTTTTGTCTCACTTGATGCGTCAAACAACTGGTTTAGTGACTTTTGGAATCGTCAGGTATTCACAGGACATCCTATCAATTTTTCAATATTCTCTCAATATGATTCTTTATTCCATGACCTTTATATTGATGAACTAATCACTACATCTTCTGCTATTTATCGTCATGCCATTCAAATGTTCTACTGCAACTTAACCTTTGATGATCTTCGTATTTATTCACGAGTTGCTGGTATCGATATCTCGTTTGATGACTTTGAATTAGCAGAATATCTTGATCTTCTTGAGCCAAGTTCTTGGGAAAGGCTTGTTGATGCTCGCTCGTTCCATTTTCCCAACGGACTTTCTCTTGAAAGCTTCAAGGACGATCTGTGCACTCCTTACACACGTCCTCGAAAGCTCATGACAAAATATCTCAACCCATATTTTTCTGATCTTCATTGGATCATTTCTAACACCATTCTACCCAAGATCGGTTCCCCTGATGAAATCACTTATCTTGAAATTTCTGCTCTTTATCATCTTCACTTTGGAATTCATTTCAATCTTCCACGTACTATGATGGACTGGATGATTCGCTGTAGGAGGAAACCACGAGCTTTGGTTTATCCTCTGTATCTTCCTATGATCTTTCGTGCTTTTCATATACCACTTGATGCCTGTCCGTTTCTGCCGGCACCTACCTTTTTATCTCCGGCACGACTCCTTCAGCCTGTTGCTGCTACTGATTTGTCTGCTGATGAGGAGCCTGACGCCCCTTCACTCGGTCAGACTGCACCTCCTGCCACTTTGGATTCACTTCAGACTATGCTTCGCGATCGTTTTGCTATTGAGGATGATCGCTGGACGCAGCATGATTACCGTACCACTCTGCAGATTAGTGCCCTTGGGAACTCTCTGCATGATATGCGGTATTCACTTGCTCGTCATCCTGATCTGCATGTGCCTATTGAGCGGGATCCAGCGCGCGCGGGTTATCGCATTGATGATCCGTGGGTCATGCAGTATATGGATCCAGATGATACTTTTGTGGATCTTCAGATGTTCCAGGACCTTTTCGTTGGATCTTTCCCTGGTCCATCAGATGTTCCAGGACCTTCTCGTGCTCCATGATGGAGATTGGCTACTATCTGCTGCTGCTGCTACTACTGATGATCTTAGTTACTTTTGCTTTCAGTTATTTAGTTTATCATGGATTTATGTAGCTGGTTTTATGTACTCTGTTTATGAGTTGGCCACTTGGTTTGGTGGATGACATTATCTATCTTTATTATCATTCTCTGTCAGTGCTTATTTTGCTTAAAATTATACTGTTTCTTCTCTTAGTGTGGTTGCATTACTATTCCTTGCTTCTTATATTGCTAACTGCCAAAAGGGGGAGAAAACATATGTATATTTTTGTTTTGGGAAACTATTACTGGTTCTATGCATTCGTATATCTGTGTATATCTGTGCTTCTTGCTCTGGAAAATATTATCTATCAGATCACAGGTACTATGCATTTTGTACGGGGGAGAGCTATAGTTTCTAGCTCGACACCGCTCATGATTTATGGGGGAGCTATTTTCGCTTAGCTCAGGCATCGTTTATGGGGGAGCTATGGAGCTATATTACAATCAACTGTGTCCAGGTATGAATATTGAAATATACATATATTATTTTGTCAATTATCAATATGGGGGAGATTGTTGACACAAAGTCACAGTCAACCAAATATTGACTACATTGACCAAATAATACTTGTATTAATTCAATACGACACACGACGACTGCATTCAGTTCAAGACAGATGACAGCTCAGTCTTCAGCTCTCAGTGTGTTCTGGAGTCTGTATTTTATGATTTCATTGAGTCTAGATTTATGTACTCTGAGTTATGCTGAGCTCTTGGAACTTAGTCTACAAGCCTACCCAAAATCCCAAGCTCCACCAAAACCAAATTGCCCACAAGTCCCTCTTAGGACCATTCTGTGCTCTGGAGACAGAGTTCGGGCCGAACTCTGCCTCCACACAGAGTTCGGGCCGAACTCTGTCCCCTAGAAATCAGGAACCCTAATTTTAGGGTTAGCTGTTTGCTAGCTGTCCAACGGCCAAATTTTTGAATTTCCTTACCCGAATTCTGGCCGAATTCTGTCCCTAAAATCAGTATAAATAGGGCATGAATTCTCTCATTTTGAATCACTCAATCTTCTCTTCTCTTCTCTCCTACAAGCTCTATAAGCCATACCCTTCTCATCTACTAGCCACAAGCCTCCTAAGTCTCGAGTGCTCAGCATCTCTCATTTAGGATTCTTGTGCAAGAGTGAAGAAATCGCTTGGACAATTCCAAGCAATCGCCACTGCGATTCTCTGTAAGAAGTTGACGTGCTCTTCTGAAGTAAAGGCACGGGTTGTAAGCTACTATTTCACAAATAGTGGATTTAATCCTGAGCTAGAGTTCTCAGGCCTGGACTAGTCCTCCACGAGATTGCTGTGTTTGCGTATGCTCTCTTGTCTTTCATTTACATTCCGCATTTTACTCTGATTATTCATTGTTAGTGAAAGAGTTAATTTTTAATTGGTCATTATACATATATACTCTATTCACCCCCCCTCTAGAGTTGCCAAACTGTTCTTCACAGTAGACCCGAAGAAGATCAGAGCAGTTGAGGCATGGACAGCATCGAGTTCAGTTGTAGAGATCAGGAGCTTTCTGGGATTGGCAGGCTACTACAGAAGGTTCGTTCAGGATTTCTCCCGTATTACAGATCCATTGACTAGGCTGACCCGGATGGACGCAAAGTTTATCTGGTCATAGGGATGTCAGATTGCTGTCGATGAGTTGAAGAAGCGAATAACGACAGCCCCAATTTTGATATTGCCATCACGATCAGACGGGTTCACTATCTACAGTGACACCTCAGGAAAGGGTCTGGGTTGTGTCTTGCAGCAGTATAGGAAGGTGATTGCCTATGCATCCAGGTAATTACGTCTGCATGAGAAGAACTACCCTACCCATGACTTGGTATTGGCGGCAGTTATCTTTGCTCTTAAGTTGTAGAAGTACTATCTATACAGAGAGCGTGTAGAGATCTTCACAGACCATAAGAGCTTGAAGTATGTATTTACACAGAAGGAGCTCAACATGAGACAACACAAATGGTTGGAGTTGATAAAGGACTTCGACATTTCCTTGTATTATCACCCAGGAAATGCCAACGTGGTTGTCGATGCCTTGAGTAGGTATCCGGTAGCTATGTATCTGACGATGAATCGTCACTTGTTAGCAGATTTAAAGAGCCTGGGGATTGAGGTGATAGTGCCAGGAGTTCAGATACAGATGTGGGGCCTTCAGATTCAGTCGGACTTGATAAAGAGGATCAAGTCCGCTCAGTTCGAGGATGTTGCTCTGCGGTGTATACGAGAGCAGGTTCAAGCAAGATTGGTAGATGATGAGTTTATTCTTGCAGAGGATGGCACACTGAGGCACGGTTCCAGACTGTGTATGCCTAGCGGAGAGCTTCGGGAGCAGGTTATGCAGGAGGCCCATCGTTTTCAGTACTCTATGCATCCAGGTGCCAACAAGGTGTATAGGGATCTTTAGGAGCATATATGGTGGTATAGGATGAAGCGGGAGGTAGCTTGCTTCATAGCCAGATGTTTAGTCTGTCAGCAGGTTAAGGCAGAGAGGAAGAGGCCAAGAGGACTGTTACAGCCATTGCCCATTCCGGAGTAGAAGTGGGAGCACATCACGATGGACTTTGTTTCTAGATTATCGCGTACCCCAGGAGGGAAAAACGCGATTTGGGTCATCGTAGACAGGTTGACCAAATCAGCCCACTTTTTGCCATTTAAAGTGGGTACGTCTACTGAGAGGCTAGCAGAGATGTATATGCGACAGATTGTCAAGATACACGAAGTTCCGGTGAGCATTGTCTCGGATCGGGATAGTCGCTTTACTTCCCATTTCTGGCGGAGTCTGCAGACTAGTTTGGGCACTCAGCTCAAGTTCAGTACTACATACCACCCTCAGACAGACGGACAGTCAAAGAGGAATATTCAGACACTCGAGGACATGCTGCGGACTTGTGTCTTGGATTTTGGAGGTTCCTGGGAGGATTATTTGTATTTAGTGGAGTTTACATACAATAACAGCTTCCAAGCCAGCATTGGGATATTACCATTCGAGGCACTATACGGGCGTAGATGTCGTACACTCTTGTCTTGGGATGATATTGGAGTGCAAGCTTTATTGGGACCGAAGATGGTTGTTAACGCAGCCGAGAAGGTGAAGCTCATCAGAGATCGACTTCGCGTGGTACCGGACAGACAACGACATTGGGCCGATAGCCACCGAAGACCTTTGTAGTTTGAGGTACAGCTTAGACTTAGGATTAGGTTTTGGTTGTTTTGTGATTTTTGTTTGATCATGTGATTGTTATAGTTAAGTTTGAGACCATGTTTGTGCTGAATTGGAGATCTGGTGTTCCTGAAGATATCTTCGACGCGTGGTACAATTCGCTTTGGTGGAGGTGGAAAGCTTAGTCCGTGTTTCATCGGACCCTTCGTTATCAGCAAAAGAGTCAGTGATGTGTCATACAGACTGGACTTGCTCCCTGTATCAGAGGGAGTCCATAATATATTTCACGTGTCACAATTGAGACGATACGTGGCAGATCCCAGCCATGTACTGGATCATTCCGAGATCGAGGGGGGCCCTACTCTTCATTATCCAAAACAACCTGTAGAGATTCTGGATCGACGGGAGAAGGTACTGAGGAACCAGACGATACCCTTGGTTCACGTTGCGTGGAGGCACCACTCTCCAGGTGAGTCTACCTGGGAGAGGGAGGATGAGATGCGCGAGCAATATCCTTATCTTTTCAGCCTTGAGGTATGACTTTTCTATCCTTCTCACCTATTCAGTTTTGTCTTTAATTTCAAAAATGAAATTATTTTCAGGAGGGTAGATTTGTCACGTCCAATTTTCTAGTTTAAGGGTATTTTGGTGATTGTAAATTTTTGATTGTTTTAATATATTATATAATTGGTAATGTAATTTTTGGCCTATTGATAGTATAGCCTTCGTGCAACTTAGCCTAGTGTCTCACTATGACTTAGTGACTTAGTTAGCATGATTAGTGAGTGTTAGTAATCCTATTCTAGTTAGTTTCAAGTTAGAAGCTAATTAGAAATCATTAGTTAACATTAAGTTAAGACCCTTGATTAATAATTCATTTTAACCTATAGAGAGAAGCCCAAGCCCAATTATTATGAAACTCTAGCCCAACCCCATAGGTGGCCGGCCAAGTAAGGTCCCATAGCCTATTTAATATCTTATGTTGAGCACTTGCTTCATTTTTTATTCCTTCTTCTTCTGGCAAAAACCCTAGGTATGTGTTTCCTTCTATTTTCTTTATTTCTCTTCCTTTTTAACCCTAGTCTTTTGCATTGGGTTCTGATTTGTGTTTATGGACTGTTGGTAGCTAGCAATCTCAGCTTTGAAGAGTTTCAGATTATTCAAGTTGAAGGAAGGATCTTCACTTTTGGAGCTTTTTATAGGGAATTTACCCTCAATAGGTAATCTCTCCAAATCCTTTCAAATCTATTATTTCTTTTCATAGATGCATCCATATAGGTGTCCTCTAGCTGTAGGATGAGTTTTGTTGGAATTAATATTGGTTTGGTGTCTGTATCGGACACATATCAGTGTTTTTGCATACGTGTTTGATGAAATGCCCAAAAGGAACTTTTATTACTATTTTCTAAATCTTTTTGAATAGAAATGTAGATCTATATATTGTTTATGGATTTGTGTCGTACTGAGGTAAAAATTCATGCTGTGTTCGTGTCCAAATTGGGCACGAACCTACTCGCACACGAGCCGTGCACGTGTAATGCTGCTTGGGTATTGTAGCGGATACGATAGGACACTTCGTGACCCCAAACCTGGTGGACACGTAGGGCATATGTCTGACACAGGGCTGATCATGTTTTGTGAGATTTTATCAAGTGGATCTTGAGAAATCTTACGCGCACTGATTTTGCATACACTGTGCGCACTGAAAAATCTCGACTGATACACGTGTCGTATCACGCGTACACGTGTCGATTGTGTCTCATGTTGTGTTGTGTGTGTAGGCCTATACATGGGCTACACGTCGACACGAGCATAAGACGTGTCGTGCCTCGTGTCGTGTCCATGAATCCTTGGACTGACCGCACGAGGCAGTACAGCCTGTGCACAACTGTGCATATTTTTGAGTGTTTGGACACTTCGTGTCCTATTGTATGGACATGATACACTCTGTGGGACACATACACATGTACACGACACATTCTCGACCAGTAATTTAATATTTAATTGATTTTGTGATGATTAACTTAGGGTTTTACTCATTTACTGATACCATGTTCAAATAAAATATATTTTTAGAGTTTTTAAACTGAATTAATTTGCTAATTTATGATTAATTGTTGATGTTTAACATGTATACATGTCTAGATTGATGGTTTCATAGCTGGGTTTCACAATAAATTAGGACCGAGTTATGTATTTGGGTTTTCGACTTTGAGTTGTGTAATGAGTTGGGTTTTAGTGCTATGTAAGCTTTTGAATTAAGTTGGCATTTCAAAATTGATTCCTCTGTACAGTCTGCGAACAATTAGTTTGAATGGTTTCAAATGTTGAGATATGTTCACAGTTCAATATGGAGTTGGGGAGTATTCTCAATGCAGTAGGCTAGGATGTTTAAAATTCTGTTGGTTTCATATTCATCCTCACTTGATGTTTAACAGTAAACTGTTGATATTATTTTTGTTATGTTTTATTAGTTTTCATGATATTTATTCTTAGATTTCACAAGGGGATTCAATCCCAGATTGGTTTTCATTGCATCCCCATAATTGTTTTGCTGTGAACTTTTTATGGTTTTCATTCAGTGTATTATACTGAGCTTGACTGGGTTTTGGGTATCCTTATCAAATTTTTGTGTTTCCATTTGATTTCAGTTTTTCATGAGTTTGATTCTTAAATCTCTTTCCAGTCCACACACACTTGCCATGTATCATTCTTTTCCTTATATATATACATATAGGTATATTGGTATATTTGTGTGTGTGTGTGTGTGTGTATATATATATATATATATATATATATATAATATATATATATATATTATTTTTTTCTTTATTATATATATATATATATTTTTCTTTATTATATATATATATATATATATATATATATATTGAATGAATAAAATATATAAGTAGATGTTGTGATTGCTATTAGATGTAGTCTATGGGTTATGAGTCAGCTTAGGGTTGACCCAATGAGCCTAAATTGGCCGAGTTGACTATCAAGTCGACCAAGTTGACAAAAGTCAACTTTAAGTTAAACTTGATCCAAATCGACTCAAATCGACTTGGAATGACTAGATAATTTGTGTGTGACCTAAAATTTGGTAGATGGACTAGTTGACTTATAGTTGACCAGGGTTGACAAGAGTTGACCAAGTTTGACCAGAGTTGACCATGGGTTGACTTTGACCTAGAAGGACCTAGAATCATTTAGAATGCATTGTAGGCTATTCTTATTTCTTGTTAGACATGTTGTGACCTATGTTGCTCTAAATAGGACTCAGATACTCCAGCTCAGACTCATATTCTCATCAGACGGTCAGGACATCAAGTGAGTACATTCTCTGACCGTTTCATACTTGTTAGAAATTATATTCTTGTGTTTAATTTACTTGATGCTGACACGACATTATCATGGATTAGTACTATACGGATTTTTACATGAGATGTTATCTCCCTCGGGTGCATCGAATACATCATGTCATGTATTTTTCACGAATATCATATATTTTGTGGACTCTTATTATTCATGTATACTCATGTGCTCTCATGTAATCTCATGATCTTATGAGCTTCATGTATAAACTATTATGTACAATAACGTAACCTGTATAGATCCTTGTGTATTGATTGGGGTATGGGGGAGTAGAGATAATCTTGTGAACAATTCTAAAGTAGTGTAATCATGTACAAACTTTTTAGTGTAATCATGTGCAAATCAAGTCGTTCACATGTCTAGCTTGTACTCTAAATCACATAGTCACTTATAGTTCTCTATTATCATATAGATAGCTTTGTTTATCAGTTTCTATTTTTCTTTTAATGCTTATTTCTTATAGCGTTTATGTATCTTAACCTATCACATGCTTTATATTTTCTGTCAAGATATAAACTGCGTGATGTATTGTGCTCGTTCCCGTCCTGATTGGACTGTTGAAAATATTACAGGTGATGAGGAGGAGTTATGCCCTACATATTATGGCACAGACTTATATGACACCGGTGACTTGGACCATCAGGAGGATCCAACAGTCGCTGAGGACTTGCCTATTGTCTAGATTAGATTTCTATACTAGTTTCCCTTTGTTGTCTTATTTCATATACTTTCAGTTATTGGATAATGGTGTTGCTATACAATCAATTATTACTCTCATTGTGACTCTTGTGGAAATTACTCTTTTATTTTATCCATCCATTTATTCTCTTCATTCTACCTTAGATGCTATGATTGAGTTGTAACTTTATATCGACCTCCTTTTGGAGTGTATATCATTGTATAGGTATGGTTATTGTTAGATGTTGTGACATAGGACAGCGTTCTACCGCCGACACTGCAGCGTAGGCTGGACGTACCTACTTCACGTGCCTTTAAATTGGGTGCGGGTCGTGATAGGTAAATTCTTCATATGTGTGTTTATGATTTTTGCATGTGTTCTAGCCAAGGATATTTCTTCAAGGATGATTACACTTGGATCGTCTTTGCATTGCTCGACAAATTTCTCAATTATGTATTATCTTTTGTTGGTAGTGGATTTGTCTCCGCCCAACGACTTGTGTAAATAACAATTCATGAGTTTATTATAAATTCTTTCTTCTTATTTGTGGATGTGATTAGTGTCATGGTTTACTGCATTTTATAGCTTATGTATACATACGATGGTCCCATATATTGGAGTATACATTATATGTATGTAGCTGGCATGTCGACGTACTTGGTCCTAAGTATTTTGGGACTAGGGCGTTACAATAGGTGCGCCACTTGTGCTTCTGTTTGAGAGACCCTCAGCTTTCCTTGTTTGGATCTCGAGATGCACATAGTTGGCAGATCCTGTCTTGAATTCACAGGAGTAGGCAGAATGCCTTTTTGCTCTGCACACCCCATTTCTGTTCGCTTGAAGTGGCGCAACTGGGTAGTAGAAAGTTTATTTTGAACTGAACTTTCTTTCTTGCAAGAGATTTAATTTTCTTTGTCAAAATGAGTAGAGTTTTTGCCCAAAAGAGCTTTAGGACTGATTGGCGCAAGTTTGCCATTGATTGTAAAAGAATAGAACAATTATCGGAGGACTGAACTTAGACTCACAATACAAACTCGCTCGCACAAAGAAAGCCTAGGGACGAAAACCTAGGTACAGCAGACTAAGTGCGATTGTTTATTTTTGATTCTGGGGGGTGACGATAGAGGCTCGGGAAAGTGACGGCCGCTCTGCCTTACTCCTTGGACGATCAGTATGCAGTCTTGACTCGGGGAAGATTTGCTCGGCGTTGACGAAGAAAGGCTCTTCTTGCTCCTCTCTGGTTGCTCTCTGGGCTTCTCTCTCTCTGTGATTGTCACGAAAAAAGGGGAACTCTCTCTCTGTGGGTATCTCTCTCTTCTTATTTTTTTTTTATTATTGCCGCCCTCTTTTTTTTTTTGTATGAATGCTGCTGGCTATTTATAAGGGTGGGATGTGATTATTAGGGTTTGCTATCTGTTTGGAATGTCGGCGCTCCTTCATTCTATCTGGACCCTTGATCTTGATCATAACGAATCTCGGCCACTAATGCGGATAGCACCAAATCTTATGAGCAGTTAATGCTGATTGCTTTAAATCTTCGTGATTGGTTATGCTAATATCTGATTGCTCGCCACGTGTCTTGCTGATGATGTCAAATATTCTCGTTGGGATTCGGTCGAATCTTCAATGCCACGTCTTTTGATTGAAGATCCTGCCAGGGCCGCATAGAGTGGCCAATACTTGAACCGCAGGGAGATACCCTTCATGAGCCGCATGAGTCAACATCTCGTCGAGCCGCAGGGGACGAACTTTCCGTGAGCCTCATATGCGTGGTCTTTGCGAACCGCAGGAGACGACCTCTCCATGAGCCGTATAGTTTCTGTGGGCCGCATGTGGTATTGAGCCGCATAGGCCGGGCTATGAGTGGACCGTATATGGCGGATTTCTGTTAATCATATTAGAATGACGCCTCACGGAGCCGCATGAAGCTGTTCTTTAACCGAGCCGCATGAGACTTTTGCCACGTGGCAACATAGGATTTCTGACAGATCGGGTCAGAGATCTTCTTCTTTTCTCGAAGAATCTGTCATTATGGCAGAGCCATTATGACACTTTATGTCAGAGACGTCGCAGCCGTCGAGTCGTGTCAGAGCATTAAATGAGGCCATTACTCCAATGGCCAACTGTAGGGGGGTCACACGTGGCATCGATTTGAGCCGCATGTCCCCGAGCCGTATGAGTCTGGGGGTCTCCTTTTGGGCCGCATAAAGCAACTCCAGTATGAACCGCATAGGCTTGCAGTCCAGAGCCGCATGGGTCATTATGCCTTTATTTCTAATATTTTCCATGCTTCTACAGGACCCCCTTCAAAGTTTTCAATTTGTAAAATTGGAACACTTTGAATAAGAAGCATGGCCCCGTTCATGCCGCATAAGTGTCTCAGCCGCATAGAGTTAGCTGTCCGCATAGACTCTTTTCCACATGTCCTGATTAAATGCTCTTGATTTGTTTTGATTTCATGCCGTCTCTTGGAGGAGGATCCTAAGGGTTTTTTCCTTCTGATTGTCCAGTTTGCCTCGATAGCCGAAGGGTCGATCATGTCGTTCGAGGCGTCGTTCAGTAATCCTTCTTTTTCTATAAATAGGCGGGTTTTAGATTTTTCTTGACTGAAAACTCCTGTCTTGTTTTCTTCTTCAACTGACAAACAGTAATGGCGCCTAGGGTTTCCAAGATTGTGAAGAAGGCCGCGGCGAGGAGAAAGAAATTGGCTTCGTCGTCGACCGTCGTACCCCCCATCTGCCTTGATGTGCACGTCGCCATCGAAGGTAATAACCTATGTAGAAGATTGGGTATTTTGAAACCCTAACAGGGTCTGCTCTACTGTCTCCTCCGTGCACGCAACCACGTGACCCACATACACGTTCCCTGATTGAGCCGCATGTGGTATACCCCATGTCTGAGCCGCATACAAGTTCAAGATATGTAATCTGCATACATGTCTCGTGATCGAGCCGCATGGAGTATGCCCCATGTCGGAGTCGCATGTGAGTTAAAATTTCGTGGTCCGCATATACGTCTCGTGACATGGATCACCTGAGATTTTTCCCATGTCCGACCCGCATACGAGTTGTCTTCAACGAGCCACATAACTTGTCTCTTTTTAGAACATCTTTACTTTGTTTCTTTGTTTTGTCCTTGCAGTATCTCCACTGAATGCCGAGGTTGCAGTGCCAGAGGAGCCGTCGCCTCCTGTCATCGACCAAGGACCTGCCCTCGTTAAAGAAACGAAGGAGGAAGAACCGTCGTCTGCACAGGATGGCCTCTCTCCAACTGTCGAGGTTGTTGAGGGTAGTAGCTATGGGGATTCTGATACTCTTATTCCGGACGAAGATCTCCTCCAACTGCATCCCTCGTATGTAAAGTGGTTGAGGGATTGGTATATGCGTTCCTGTAACTAGATTTTTTTTTAGGAATTCTCTGCAGATATCTATTTTCTGCATGTTCCTATCTGTTTTCCTGTGGCTTGTATCTTTCCCTTTCGTCTGAAGAAGTAATGAAGAATTTCCTTCGGTTTCGTTTGTTAATTGCGTGAATGTAGCCGATCGTTCTGATAAAGGGAATGTATTTGCTTTCCTCCTTTCTTGTCATGATTTACTTTCAATAGGATATTCTGTGTGAACTTTGTATCCCTGGTGTACCCCACGATAATTTAGATTATGACTGGCATGCTTATCCTGAAAGAATGGGGTTATGTCAAGTCTGGGGACTTTATTTCCCAACGGGATCTTTTGCTCATTTGGGCGACGTCGTTGCCTCCAGAGCCGGTGTATCGAACTAGTTAGTGGTTTGAGCGGTCGACTGCCTCGCTGAAAGACCATTTCTTGACGTTTTGTGGCCTCCGGATCATAGTTGTTCCTCTGTCTTATCCTGCTTATTTTCTCTTTATTTCTATCTTGTAGCAGTGATATAATCCCGGAGGATATGAAACTTCGAAAATGGATATGTTTCATCTTCATCTTGTACTTGCGGTATTTATGGAATTTGGACTTGCTGGGGGATTTATTTGTGGACCTGTTATCCTAGGCGTACCTTGGTTTTAGGTACGGATAACAGTTTAGATAGGATGTCCGGGACAGTCATAACAAAGTGGTCATGGATATTTTTGGTACTGGGGGAAGGAATGCCGTAGAGCAGCTGGGCTCCCGGGGCGCGGTAAGATGGTAGATTTATGCTAAGAAGCTTAGCGAATGAATATTTGTGGACCTATTACCCTTGGCGTACCCTAGTTCAGGATGCGGATAATAGGGTGAAAGGGAACCGAACACATTTGCTCAGAGGTTATGATGACATGGCAAACATGAAGGTTTTATCCTGAAACCTTCCTGCTCAGCGGTAATGAGAACATGGCAGGAGAGACTTTTCGGAAGCTATTTATGGTCAACAGAGGACATTTGTGGTCAACAGAGGACATTTGTGGTCAACAGAGGACATTTATGTTTAACAGAGGACATTTGTGGTCAACAGAGGACATTTGTGGACCTATTATCCTTGTCGTACTCTGGTTGTGAGTACAGATAATAGATTGAGAGGGAACCAACATACTTGCTCAGAGGTAATGTGGACATGGCAAATATGGTGATTTCTTCGACGGAGCCTTCCCACTCAGAGGTAATGAGGACATGGCAGGAGTGGGCTCAATGAAGAAGGGGTGCATAGAGCTACTCAGAGGTAGGAGGACATGGAAGTTCTATGCGAGGGGGCGGTTTGTTTTTTTGGTGGTAGTGAAAACGACTCAGAGGTAATGAGGACATGGTCGTTTCGGAGATTGGCGGATCGATTACCCTTTTTGTGCACTGGGAGTACGGGTAGTGGATCATGAGGGAGGATCTCTTTCAGGAAGAAAGTTCAGAGGCGTAATTATACGTGACTTACTATCTGATAGAGTGACCGGGATGTAAGTTCAGAGGTACCAGCAGGTACATAACTTGGTGATTTAGAATATTGAGGAAGTGAGGGTTTAGCGACGCCAGCAGGTGTATGGCTCGGTAATCTGAAATGTTGTGGATGTGGGTTCGGTGGTATCAATGGATACATGGCTCGATAATTTGGAAAATGTTGTCTAAACATAGTATTTCTTCAGAAACTTGCCATTGACGGGTAACATAAGCAAGTCCCCATTCTGTTTGGCGAGACGGTAGGCGCCGTTGGAAAATACGGCCTCAATGATAAATGGGCCTTCCCATTTTGGCTGGAATTTGCCTGCGGTCTTGTGAGTCATGACCATTGGCCTTCGGACTGCCAGAACGAGATCGCCCACTTGGAATGTTCTGATTTTGACCTTCTTGTTGAAGGCCCCTGAGACACGTGCTTGGTATAGCTCGATCCTTTGCTGAGCTAAGAAGCGTTTTTCATCTAGGGCCTCCAACTCTTGTAGTCAGCGTTGGTAGTTATCGTCTGTTGTCAATTGATAAGTGAGGGCGACGCAGAGTGAGGGAATCTGAATTTCCAGTGGGAGGACTGCCTCGCTCCCATATACTAGAGAGAATGGTGTATTCCCAGTAGCTGTTCGAATCGTGGTACGATAGGCCCATAAACATTCGCCGAGCTTCTCGTTCCAGTCGCGTTTGTTGGAAGATACAAACTTCTTGAGGAGTTTGATGATTGTTTTGTTGAATGCTTCTGCTAACCCATTCGATGCCGGGTTGTATGGTGTTGAAGCAACATTCTGAATGCGGTGCTTATCGCAGAATCGGTAGAATGCGTGGCTTATAAACTGCGGACCATTGTCATGGATGATCCTTCGTGGCAATCCAAAGCGATATATGACGTGATGCTTGAGAAAGCTAATCACGTTTGAAGTTTTGACTTCTGCGAGTGGGATAGCTTCCGTCCATTTGGAGAAATAATCAGTGATCGCAAGTATGAAGCGATGTCCTCGAGAGGAAGGTGGGGTGATTGGACCAATGATATCCATTCCCCATGCTTCAAATGGCTAAGACGCCACCGTTGGATGTAGAAACTCGGATGGTTGGTGAATGAAGTCTGCGTGGACTTGGCAGGCCTTGCATTTTCTGGCGTAGTCTATTACGTCTGCCACCATCGTGGGCCAGTAGTAGCCCATCCGGCGAAGGTGGTCTTGCAGTTTAGGGCCAGGCTGATGGGCCCCACAGACACCGTCGTGAGCTTCTCGTACAGCTTCTTTGGCTTCTGCGTTTGATAAGCACCGGAGCAATAACCCGTCGTAGGATCGTCGATATAGCATCTTTGTCTCTGTGTCGTAGAAGAATCTGAGGGAACGTCGTCTGATGGAGGTGGCTTCCCTTGGATTCTCGGGAAGGATGTCGTATACGACGAAGTCAATGAACGGCTGCCTCCAGTCTGGTGTTTCGTCGATTGACTAGGCGGAATAGCTTGCCATGAATTGGATATTGTTCTTGGGACAGACCAGTTCGTGGCCTATCACGTCAACCGAGTGATGGGCTTGGTTCGGTACTGCTAAGGAAGCGGCAAGGCCTGCTAGGGCATCGGCTTCGATATTTTGAAGTCTGGGGACGTGTTCGATGAAGAATCCCTCGAATGAGGAGATGATGTTGATTGCTATTTGGTGGTAGGGGATCATGTCTTCATGGCGGACTTCGTACGACCCCCGAATCTGGTTGATGATTAATTGTGAATCGCCGTATGCTTCAAGATATTCTACCCCCAGCTCCTTCGCGAGTTGGAGGCCAATGACCAAAGCGTTGTACTCGGCCACATTGTTGGAACAGGGCTCCGTGAGAGAGTAGGCGCGATTGATCACTAGCCCGGTAGGAGAGATCAATACCACTCCGACCCCGACGACGATATTTTCCTTGGGTCCAGTTCTTGAAGCGCCATCGAAGAACATCCTCCATATGTTATCGTGGGTGGTTGTATTCGAATCGGCGACCTCATCTGGGATTTCCTCGTATATTTTGGATAGCCCCGATCCTGGATGGGCTGCCAAAAAGTCTGCCAGGGCTTGGCCTTTGACAGCCTTCTGTGGGACGAAGATCATATGATATGGGGATAGTAGTATCGCCCATGTAGCGAGGCGAGAGCTAAGCGCCCCTGGTTTAGTCATGAGGACCCTGAGGGGATTTACCCGTGAGATCACATGTATGGTTTGTCCTGTAACATAATGCCGCATCTTTTGAATGGCGAATACCAAGGCGAGGCATTCTTTCTCCACGGCAGTGTATCGATGTTCGGGCCCGACCATCATTCGGCTGAGATAGTATATAGCTTGCTCGTGGCCTGCGTCGTTGTTTTGTGCCAGCAGGGCACCGAGGGAGTGTTCTATTGCTCGTACATAGAGTAGGAATGGTTTTCCAGGGACCGGGGCCACCAGGACTGGGGGATTTGACAAATATTCTTTGATGTCGTCGAAAGCACGCTGGCATTCCTCGTCCCATATGAATGAGACTCCCTTCTTCATGAGGTGTGTGAAGGGTCGGCATCGCCCGGAGAGATTGGAAATGAACCTTCTGATATAAGCTAGTCTCCCTTGGAGGCCTCTAAGTTCGCGGAGATTTTTCGGGGGACCCATCTCCATTATTGCCTTAGTTTTCTCAGGGTCTACATGGATACCCCGTGCAGTGATGATGAAACCTAAGAACTTCCTGCTGGATACGCCCAAGAATGACTTTGTAGGGTTCATCTTCAGATTGTGGGCTCGCATCAGGTCGAATACCATTCTCAGATCTTGCAGATGATCTTCCTTACGGCGACTCTTGACAGCGATGTCGTCGACGTAGCATTCCACTGTTTTGCGCAAATGTTCTCTGAAAATGATACTCATAGCCCGCTGATATGTGGCACCAGCGTTCTTTAGACCGAATGGCATGACTGTGTAGCAGTACGTGTCGATCGGTGTTCTAAATGATGTGTGCTTCTCGTCGTCGGGGGACATCTTAATTTGATTATATCCCGAGAATCCATCCATGAATGACATACGTTCGAAGCCGCATGTGTGGTCAATCATGATGTCCGTGATTGGGAGGGGAAATTCGTCTTTCGGACATGCCTCATTCAGATTACGGAAGTCGATGCAGATTCGGATTTTTCCGTTCTTCTTAAGGACCGGGACTATATTGGCGACCCAATCAGGGTGCTGCTCCTCTCGGATGAAGCCGCTGCCTATCAGCTTGTTGACTTCGGCTTCGATTGCGTCCATGACTCCTGGGCGGAAACGTCGTTGCTGTTGCTTGACTGGCTTTGCATCCGGCCGTATGTTGAGTTTATGAAGAGCAATATCGGGATCTAATCCCGGCATATCTTCGTAACTCCAGGCAAATACGTCAATATATTCTCTGATGAGTTCCAGTAGTGATTTTCGTTCCTCGTCTGTTAGGCTTTTACTGACGAAGATTGGCTTTGGAGAGGATTCGGTGCCGAGGTCGACCTGCATAACTTCATCCTCTGTAGGAGGTTCTCTCAGCTTGAACCGCTTTTCCCATTGTGCGTCTAGCTGTTGGGCCCATGGCTCAAGCTCGAGGATTTCAGGAATATCCTCGTTTTCTTCGTAAGCGTCGGCGAATGCCATGTTGGCTGACAGGACCTGTCTGAATATGTCTCCGATGCTGGTATCCGAGTCGGAAGTTGGTGACCCGGTTGAATGTGACTGGCAGTCGCATTCTTCATCTGAATTCTCCGGGGTCGTCGTGGGAGTTACGTACCCTAGTCCGCATCGAGTTTTGCTATAGTAGTCCCGTGGCTTACCAGACGGTACTGGGGGCTTTAAAGGTAGTCGCCGTCCGGTACCGTAATTCAGACCTGGTGTAGTTTCTAGATCATATCCTTGCTTCTGCATGAGGTATTTGGACTGGAGACTATAAAGGTATAGAGGCAATCTTCCGGCATCTGACTCAAGATCGATTTCTTTTACGGTGAAGGGGTACGGATCGTCTTTTCGGCCGAAGATAATCGGGTGGTCCCCTCCCTCGATTATTCGATAAGCGTCTTCTGCTGGAGTAAGCTGGATTATGGTATATACATTTACCACTTGTGTGTGTAGGTGAGTGCCTATACCGTGGTCCATAGCATACATTGCACATAGCTTATTGAGCTCGGTGTAGTTCAAAGATAGCCCTTTATTGACAAAATAAGGTATCTTCTCGAGAGGGATTATATCATCCGCGGAAGGGGTATCGGAGTGGGCAGCCACATACTTGGCTAATTCTGGTTCTTCTTCGGCCACCCCCTGTATAAGTGAAGACTGAGAGATCGACCTAGTCAGCTTGATCTTCAGAGGCTCGACTGGCAGAGCAGGTCGTAGAGTTGTTGGCAGACTGGCAACCCCCAGTTTGGCATCTAACGCAGGGCGAGGAGTAGATGGTTCGCTAGAAGCGTCTGACTTCGCATCGGGGTGATGTCCCTTTCTAGGAAGACGTATCGTAAGCGGTCTATCGGAGGGTTTGAGCTTCTCCGTTTGGAGCTGACCGACTCTCGGTAGTCTGATGGTAAGTGGCCCTGGTGTGGGTTTTGGCGCTTGGCCAGACCTTGGTAGCCGGATTCTCATTTGTTCTTCTTGTGCCGACAGACTGATTGCGTCCTTACGCAGAGTAGCCGTAAGGGGTGCAGAACAGCCCGGTTTGCGAGCTTGGAGGTGGATCGTCATAGGTTCTTCTGATCCTGTGGTTGTCTTGGTGTGAGCTTGCACCTCCTCTTCGACCAGGTGCTTCTTTGATTTTTCGTACAGACATGAATCTGAGTAATAAGATTCGACTCCTTTGAAGGGATCGATATCAGCAAACTCTGTCCTCACGAAGCCGTGCATATCGACATATTTGAAACACTGGTGTAGCGTGGAAGGCACGATCATGTAATCGTGTATCGAAGGCCGCCCCAGAAGGATATTGTAAGATGTGTCGGCATCTATGACGTAGCAGGTGACTTCTGATTGGAGATCGCCGATCTGACATTTCAAGCGTATCTTCCCTATTGGGTAGCTCCTGCCCGAATTGAAACCGCTAATGGCGGTGCTTGTAGGTGTTAGGCGGTGCATCGGAATGCGAAGATGATGTAGCAGACCCTTCGGAATGATGCTTATGGAGGATCCAGGATCAATGTGCATTCGGTCCACCTTCACGTCGCCGATGTATCCAGTATAGTACAATGGGCGATCGTGCAGGTTAGTTTTGATGAGCATATCCTGCGGAGAGAAGACGATATTGGGCATTGCCCCTGTACACGCACTATCTTGGAGCTCTGCAGGTTGGTTATCTCCTGTAAGGTTGACCTGAGCCAAATATGCGTCGGCATTTTGGAGCGCCTCGCTTAAAGCTGTGCGGACATCCTTCGAGAGCCTCAGGAGTTCGTATAAAGACAATTTGGCCGGTGTATTGGCCAATTGAGCCAAAATGTCGAAGTTGTAGGGTCTTTCTAGCCCCTGAGGTGTCTCCTTTCGGAGGGATTTGTCGAAGCGAGTCTCCTTTGGCCTAGGCTTGTCGATCGTCGAAGGCTGAGCCGGTCTCGGAGTATCAGCGTTTGTGGGTTGCTGATCATTAGTCAGATTCTCGGCCACTGGTTGGGCTTGTACTCCAGATCGAGTAGTGACAGCTGAGACTTCCTCCTTCTCTGTCGAGGTGGTGCGGCATGATCTGACCTTTCCACTTTTCTTTTTAGAAGGTAAAGTGGGCTGAGTCACCTCGTGGATTAGGTCCGGATGAACCCACATGATTTCCCCTCGTGATGTGGTGAGAGGTACTAAACCGGGAGTTTGATCACGGGTGGGCAGAAGATTAGCGATTTCCATCATTGCCAGAGGGATGGGTATGACACCGTCTTGAGTCTCTGTTGGAGGAAAATTGCCGAATTGTACGGACACCATGTTAGCTGCTACGGTTACCTCCTCGAAGTCGATAGCCAGAGCGTTCGAATCGATGAGGTTCTGGATATACCATTTCAGTTGGTAGCAGTCGTGTGTAGCATGGTGGACATAGCGGTGGTAATGGCAGAATTTCGGATTTTCCAAATCAGCCGGCCGAGGTTCCCGTCTTGGTGGAGGAAGCTGAATTTTGTCCCCTTGTATAAGCATGTCCAAGATAGGCTTGACGTGGCCGTCTTCGAAAGAATAAGTGATTTGAGGCCATTGTTTGTCTGCTGGCTGTGGCTCGGGTTTCTGGGCTGTATCGGTCACCATAGCCTGCTTGCCTCTGTTGTCCCGGTTGTTGGAGGGGCTACCCCCATTGTCGCTGCTGGCATTGGGACGCTTCCCCTTGTTCTCTCCCTCTGAGATATGCAACCCCAGCTGGCGAGCTTTCTTCAATCGTTCTTCGGCACTTGTAGCGCTGATGATAAAAGCCTTCCAGTCCTTGAATTGGCTTTCGCCCATCCAGAGACTAATTGTCGGGAGTAATCTCTTTTGGCAAATTTCAATCAAGGAAGAGTCCGGATTGCCAGATGGCAACTTCATTGCGGTTTGACGAAACCGCTCAATGTAATTCCTCGTCAGCTCTTTCTCTCCTTGAACGACGTCCATGAGGGTAGACATCGTGACGTCCTGCCCTACCTCGTAGAACCTCTCCAAGAAAAAGCGCTTGAAGCCAGCGAAGGAGTGAATGCAATTGTCTGGCAGGTTGCGGTACCAATCGAAGGCGACTCCTTCCAGTGCCCCAATGAATAACCGTGTGAGGATGGCGTCATCATGGGGCAGATGGTCGGTAGTGACCTCAAAATAAGTGATGTACCGGCTTGCTGAAGTTTTGCCGTCATATGGGTTGATATTGAACGGTTTATATCTTGGGGGAAAGGGAACATCCCTCCATTCAGCAGGATATGGTTGCCGTATTCTGAGGTCTTGAGAGTTTTCTCGGGCTTGGAACATTGCTCGGAGCTCCTGAACCTCTCTTCTTACTTCTCGAGCCTCATCTGTCGCGGTAGGAGCCGTTATCTCGGGAGCATTATTGCCCGGGTTTGGTGCCACTGAATTTGAATCTATGTTGTTCGAGGGACCCACGCTTGTCTGACCAGGTATCACTCCCTGCAAAGTAGGAAGCGCTGCTTTGATCTCGTCCACAGACTTGACCAAGGCGTGCAGTATGGCCTCCAAAGTGTCGATACGTTGGCGATCGCCGGAACCGCCTTGGCTGTTGTCCGTCATGAATGCCGTCCTCACGTGAGGAGTGACAGAAGGAGTGGTGGCGGACGTGCTCTCCGAGTCATACTCATGCATCGAGAAATCATCAGGATATGTGGGTATGTTTTCTTCAGGTTCGGACTCGGAAGGGGCAGTACCCCCAGCTTCTGAGCCTGCTTCGTTTAGGATGTCCTCGGGGACGTCGGTATCTGTTGTACCCGTTTGAGGATTTGCTTCCTCCAGTCCGTCTTCTTGGAATGTCGGGTTGTCGTAGATGTTCGGAGGAGAGCTACCCCCAGTTCCAACAACCCCCAGTGACGTGGGCGGTGAACTTCCTACTGCAGCCGTTTTTGTCTTTGAACGGGTGTGTTGGAATACTCCAGCAGAGGATGATCCTTTAGACGACGGCTTCTTAGCTGCAATAGTTGACACCTTTGGACTGGAGATGCTGGTTTTCTTTCCTCTCCCCTCAACAGGGGCTTTCCGTGCGGAATTGCAGGAGGCCACAGGGGGTGCCTCGTCTTCCGAGCTCGGATGTCGTAATCTTTGGAAGGCGGATGGCCGGTTTGCCGTGTTGCTGCAACAGCAGTTGACGATAATCTGGGCACAGTGACGTCCCTGCGAGGACTCTCTGCACGCCGAAGCCCCTTCTCTTTCCTTGCGCTTGTGGAGGATCGCCTCACGCAGGTCAGAGGGACCACTCTGTCCGTTCGCCGTCGGGGTTTGGACTTGAGCAGTTCTGTATAACTTCCCATCAGGGGCCCGTGTGATAATCAGCGGAACGCCCTGATAGTCAGAGGTTGGGGCAGCTATCTGGGCTTGATGAGCCCGTGTTGCCCTAGACTTCTTCTTTTTAGCACTTGTGGGTGCATAATAAGAAGAGTCCAAGTTGAACATCACAGAGTCTGGCTTATCATCCAGAGAGTCATCAGGGTTCGGGTCGTACGAGAGACGGTCGAAAACTGATCGAGAGGAGCATGGAGCGGATGCTATGCGGCTGGGAGTGGAAACCGTGCAGGCTGTCTGTACGCGGTTGTCTCCTGTCGTCGGACGAGTTCTTATGCGGCTAGGAGCCATGACCGTGCAGGCTGGCCGCATGCGGTTGGCATCTGTGGCCGCATGGGTTTTTTACAAACGATTGACTTTTCTAGCCGTATGAGTTTCATCCATGCGGTCGGGAACTGTAGTCGCATAAGTTATGCGGCTGACAGAAGTAGCCGCATGAGTTTTTTTCATGCAGTTGGCGGATGTAGCCGCATGGGCTTTCTCCCTGCGGCTAATACTCTTCTGCGGTTCGGACCGCGTAGAGTCCCTCTTTGTCCCTGCAAGTCCAGCATCATAATGTTTTCTTCTGTCGGACTTGGGGGCAGCAGAGTTGTCTACGATCTGAAGTGGGACCGCAGGGGAATCCTTCTCGCCGTCTTGAGCAACAGAGGGCATCCCATCGAGGGCTTGAGGAGGAGCAAATGACTTCGGTCTCCATTCTTTGCGAGCCTTCGTGGTGCGGGTGCGCTTCTGGGCCGGGCCAGCACTGCCTTCAGAGAGCATCTCTTCGAACGCCTGTTGGTCGAAGCGGACGACCATCTTCTTTTGTGTGGAGCCAAGTTTGGCTGCATCTGATTGCGTCACCAACTCCTCAGCCGTGGAGAAGTTAGTCCCCAGCAGAGTCGCCATCGTGTTTGCCATTGATTGTAAAAGAACAGAACAATTATCGGAGGACTGAACTTAGACTCATAATACAAACTCGCTCGCACAAAGAAAGCCTAGGGACGAAAACCTAGGTACAGCAGACTAAGTGCGATTGTTTATTTTTGATTCTGGGGGGTGACGATAGAGGCTCGGGAAAGCGACGGCCGCTCTGCCTTACTCCTTGGACGATCAGTATGCAGTCTTGACTCGGGGAAGATTTGCTCGGCGTTGACGAAGAAAGGCTCTTCTTGCTCCTCTCTGGTTGCTCTCTGGGCTTCTCTCTCTCTGTGATTGTCACGAAAAAAGGGGAACTCTCTCTCTGTGGGTATCTCTCTCTTCTTATTTTTTTTTATTATTGCCGCCCTCTTTTTTTTTTGTATGAATGCTGCTGGCTATTTATAAGGGTGGGATGTGATTATTAGGGTTTGCTATCTGTTTGGAATGTTGGCGCTCCTTCATTCTATCTGGACCCTTGATCTTGATCATAACGAATCTCGGCCACTAATGCGGATAGCACCAAATCTTATGAGCAGTTAATGCTGATTGCTTTAAATCTTCGTGATTGGTTATGCTAATATCTGATTGCTCGCCACGTGTCTTGCTGATGATGTCAAATATTCTCGTTGGGATTCGGTCGAATCTTCAATGCCCCGTCTTTTGATTGAAGATCCTGCCAGGGCCGCATAGAGTGGCCAATACTTGAACCGCAGGGAGATACCCTTCATGAGCCGCATGAGTCAACATCTCGTCGAGCCGCAGGGGACGAACTTTCCGTGAGCCTCATATGCGTGGTCTTTGCGAACCGCAGGAGACGACCTCTCCATGAGCCGTATAGTTTCTGTGGGCCGCATGTGGTATTGAGCCGCATAGGCCGGGCTATGAGTGGACCGCATATGGCGGATTTCTGTTAATCATATTAGAATGACGCCTCACGGAGCCGCATGAAGCTGTTCTTTAACCGAGCCGCATGAGACTTTTGCCACGTGGCAACATAGGATTTCTGACAGATCGGGTCAGAGATCTTCTTCTTTTCCCGAAGAATCTGTCATTATGGCAGAGCCATTATGACACTTTATGTCAGAGACGTCGCAGCCGTCGAGTCGTGTCAGAGCATTAAATGAGGCCATTACTCCAATGGCCAACTGTAGGGGGGGTCACACGTGGCATCGATTTGAGCCGCATGTCCCCGAGCCGCATGAGTCTGGGGGTCTCCTTTTGGGCCGCATAAAGCAACTCCAGTATGAACCGCATAGGCTTGCTGTCCAGAGCCGCATGGGTCATTATGCCTTTATTTCTAATATTTTCCATGCTTCTACAGCGCAAGGGCGCAATCATGAGTGTTTTCCACCGAGTCAAGGACTGGGGAAGAATGAGGAAAGGCCAAAGGGCGCTTTCCTTTGATCTGTGCCAGGGAAGTAGTAGGTGTATTCCCACAAAATTTAGACTTGGGGAAGAAGAGGGAGTAGCTAAAAAGTGTTTTCCTTTGTTTTGTGCCATGGAATGAATAGGCACCGCTTGCGTAGAACCAGGAAAGGCCAAAGGGCACTTTCCTTTGTTCAGTCTAGTAGCCTTACTAGATAGATTTTTCTCCGAGTTCAGAACTGGAGAAGAAGAGGGAGTAGCTAAAAATCATTTCCCCTTATTTTATGCCAGAGAGACAGTAGGCGCAACTTGTGCAGAAGCAGTAATTGATGACTTGGGAATCCATACATCGCGTGCCTTGTTCTTGGAAGCTACAGTGGCACGCCTAGCACCCCCAGCACTGATCAGGACTTCATAGGCTGTTTGGTCAACCTACACGACCAACGTCTTCTGCGTCTTGCCTAACGACGTAGTATCACATTGAGTTGTCACTTTTTTGTCGGAGAAGAAAGTCGTCTCCAGCAGAGTTGCCATTTTCTTTGCAAAAACAAGAATTTGTTTTACAAACTAAGAAAAAGAATGTACAATTAGTACACTTGAATTCTGGAAAAGTACAACTATAGGAATTTGATCAAAAGACGATCACTTTATCCCTTGGACGATGTGATATTGAAGACACAAGCCTCTTGAGAATGTAGCAGCACTTTTGTCACTACCACATTTTTGACTAAAAGGTATTTTGGTCATTTTGACTTTTTGGTGTTTTTGAATTTTTTTTATTAATTAAATATGTGCTAATTGTTGGTTTGAGAATTGACCTAAAAACTTAGCCTAATCTAAATTAGCCTCGAATGATTAGGTTAACTAGTCATGAGATGATTCCTAATATCTAGATATTATAGGAAGATATTTACTCTAAGATATTTATGAAAAGTTAGCCTATGACATTGAACCAATAGGTATGCCTAGAATTTGTTGGACAATCCTTAGCCACTCATCAAGACCTAAAAACCTAGCCCTAACAAATCTATGGCAGCCATTAAACACCCCCTCCCCCTTCCTATAAAACAATCCTACTAAAAACTTTAGCCTCTCTTTACACCCCTTTAGAACACTAATAGTTCCTTCACAATTTTCCTTCCCTAATATCCAAATCAAGCCCAAATTGATTCAAATCAATTGCAACATCACCCTCTACAGTAGTGGAGGCTAGTTGGGGCTTGCTAGCTAGGGTTTGAAGTGCTTGGGTGGATTGAAGTTCAAAAAGAACCCTCAACCTCACATCCTTTTCATTGAGATTCAATCTCAATAGGTAAACCCCATGAAACCCTAGTAAATTATGTTTTAATTCCATAGATGCATGCATATAGGTATACCCTAGCTGTAGGAATGGTTTGGTACTAGTTAGTGTCCATTTCGTGTCCGTATCGGCCACGTATCAAGGGTTTTAAGAAGGTGTTCGATGTAATGCCTGTGAGAATAAAATGTTATTAATTTCAAAAACTAATTGAAAGGAAATTTAGGTCTTGTATTGTAGATCAGGAATCCTGAGGACTGAGTCGAAGATTTGGTGTCCTCGTATCCAAAACGGACACGCACACACACATGCAGACACGGTAGCAGTACCCTGCTGCCACGCGTGTAGTGCTCACTGAACAGACCATTTGGAACCACCAAAATTGGTGTGGAAGTCGGGGCAGTGACTGACAAGTCACTCCCAAGTTTCAAGACTCCTAGTGTCGTGTCGGACACGGAATTTGACTCGCACTGATCTTGTACTGTATTGTACGCACGAATTTTTTCCACTGATACGTGTCTCGTGTCACACGGACACGTGCCGATAGACTCTCGTGTCATGTCGAGTGTGTAGCCCTATGCCTGGGCTACACATGGGTGTGAGCACGAGAAGCCTTATGGCTTGTGTCGTATCCACGAGAGCTCGACATCGCTGCACGAGCCCGTGCACGACACTGTGCACTGTACAGTGTACTCGTGTGTGTTCGAGTGTGTTGGACACACTCGTGTCCACTTGGTGGGATACGAACAAGTAGTAGACACGTGCACGTGTGTTCTAATGATTTACCAACCTAAATTCTATTGGTTAGTTGTTGTTTTAATTGTGGGGATGGGAATATCCCCAATTTCTGAACTGTAGAGTATCAGTGAGTGTGCTCACTGTTTCACCCTTTAAATTCTCTTTTAAAATGTTAAATATATCATGTATATTGTTATGGTTAATGTCTGTGCATTAGGAAACATGTTTAGATTGTAGAAATCATTCTTTGTGAAGGATAATGATGAATAGGGATTCGAATTACAGTGAGGAACTGTCATCACTGATACATGATTTTACACAAACCTGAGATGATTCAAATCCCAGTTTCTTTGATAACTTACACCTAATTATATATGTTGTATAGGATTTATGTGTTGGTTCATGTGGGAATATCATTTGGGTTTTAATATGCTAACTATGGGTCTTCGAAATCCTGAGTAACTGATTAATTGATTCAGTGAAATGAGATAAACTGTTTACATAACCTGAGAATTAATTCCCTAATATGCTAACTAATGATAGGGACTTTAGGCTCACATGGTATGGCATATACACACACTGCTGTAGAGCTGAATTGATTTCCTGTCATATAGTTTCTTTTCATAATCTGAGATGGATGGGGATGAAAAGTTTTACATGAAAAGAACGTAAAACTGAATTGGTTTCCATTCCATTTTTTTTGCACTGTCACTTAATTACACACACCCACACATATTCCTGTACACACAAATACCTGTCCCCCTTAACATGTTGTATAGGTGAACACACATCCACACAAACCTGAGATTAGTGTAGGTTTCAATGATTGATTTCCTTTTCCTTTTTTCCTAAAATCTGGTACTTAATTACATATAACTCTTCACAGTTTGATAACCTGAAATCTGAAATTAGGCAATAGGTAGACTGTCAATTGCATATCTTGAGAACAATTAGCTCTGCACTCTCCTGTACACAGAACACTCACACACACACACACTGAAAAAATAGGATTTCATGAGAATGGTTTGTTGCATTACACTCAAATGTTAACTGTTACACATGCAGAACTCTGAGCACAGACTTTAGCTGCAAACCTGGGATTAATCCTATACTCTATGACACTTAAACACACACATGGCTACCTATCTAGACTAATATCCTGTCACATGAACCTAATGACACACCTCTATGTGACACATGACCCACACACACAAATCTGAGGCATATACATTCCTGATTACACAGATTTTCCCATATACACACACACACACACACACATTACCTTGATTCCATCTCTCTCTCTCTATGTGTATGTACGTTACATATGTATATAAGGGTGAGGGTGATATATATAAATATGTAATGTGAATATATAATGTGAAATAGATATTACTATTGGTATACATATTATATGTGTATATAGATATATAGTGTATTGGCCTATATGTGATATGGCCTATGGCCTATGGCCTATAACCTAGGTACATAGTCTATGGTAGCCTTATGTGGTCTTGTGTATATGAAATATACACATGTGTAGAGTCCAATAGACTAGTGTATGGTGTATACTAGCTAGGGTAGACTGGTTAGACCTATGTTTGACTTCTTGGTTGACCAAGAGTTGACTTTGATCTAGTTTGACCTAGACTCATGTAGAATGCATAGTAGAGCTCATTTTATCATTTTAGACATGTTGTGACTTGTACTGTTCTGATTAGGAGCCAGACACAACTCCTCAGGCAGTGTTCACTCAGACGTTCAGGATATCAGGTGAGTACATTCTCTGACCATTTCATACTTGCTAGAACTTATATTCCTGCTCTAGATTTACTTTACTTGCATGCTAACACGTCGGTAACATGGATTGGTACTATATGGATCCTTTCATGAGATGTTATCCCCCTCAGGAGCATCAGGTACTTCATGTCTGTGCATTTCACTTACATCATGTCTCATCATGCTTTACTATTCATGCTCGCTTTGTATTCATGTACTCTCATGTTCGCAGAGTCCCCCATAAATCAATTTCACGTGTGCTCTCATCACGGAGACAGTGAAATCTTGAACCTTAACGTAACATGTCTGGATTCTTGTGTATTGGTTGGGGCTGGGGGAGTAGAAATAGCATGTGAATAATTCCAAATAATATAATCTTGAACCATCTCATGAATCACCTCTACCTGTTCACATGTCTAGCTTGTACTCTGATTCACTAGTCACTGATAGTTTCCTACCTATAGTAGATATTTCCATTACAGTTATCTCTTTTACTTCATGTACTTTCTTTCAGTTATTCATATATCATACTCTATTGCATATTTATTATCTTTTGACATGATATGAACTGCGTGAGATGTACTGTGCTCGCTCCTGTCCTGATTGGACCTGTTGAAAATATTACAGAGGACGAGGAGGAGGCTGGTGTGGATACCTATTACGGTGCTACCTTAGATGAGTGCCTGGACCTGGACCAGCAGCAGGTTCCACTAGCTGTGGATGACACACCCTTAGACTAGGATGTTTTATTTACAGTATTCTATGGATGATTGTACTTATTGATACTGGGATCTGGGATTTTCTATTATCTTAGACACTTAGACTCTCTGATGTACTTGGGATTTTTATTTTCATTCAGCAATTTCTTTTATCTATCTATCTGCTATCTTATCATCTGCCTTAGTTGTGATTGAGTTACTACTGCTATGTCACCCCCATTCGGGGAGTATGAACTATGATAGAAGTGTAGTGCTATTCGAACTAGAATATCACTGCAGCCGACACTGCGGCGTAGGCTGGACGTACCCACGTCTCGTGCCCTAACTCTAGGGTACGGGTCGTGACACGTTTTTAGCGGTGGCCCATGCAGGTCTAGAATAGAAGTGTAGTGGTATTCGAACTAGAATTTCACTGTAGCCTGCAATAGAAATTAGAAAATTTTTGAAGGTACTCAATCATATTAGGAAAAAATCTTTTATTTCCATCTAAATCCTTATTTTCAGCTGATCCTTTGAATTTTAATTGTCCGCCTTTGTTATATCGCTTCTTTCTCAGAAATTGATACTCTTGTTTGTCTATCTTCAGGATGGTAGAGACTCGATCGCAGTGTACCATTCATGAAGATGCTATGGAGGGGACTGCTACCTCCCAGCCAGTACAGCAGGGCCAGGGGACTGCAGCTCCTGCCACCTTTGCTCGTATTGAGGCCCCGGCAGCAGCAGCAGGGGGTATGCTTCCACCGGCAGGGAGGCAGGACCCAGTTCTCCCAGAGGATCCTTACCAGCAGCCGCCTCCAGGGACAGTAGACGCAGTGCAACTACTAGCCTTCTTTCGGCAGTAAATGGAGGGTCAGCAGACCCAGCAGCAGAGGCAGACGGCAGAGCTCACTCGAGGCATTGAGCTGGCAGTGACAGCAGTGGAGAGAGTCGTGGCTCAGCCAGCAGCAGTCCAGCAGCCGCACCAGCCACGGGAGAAGGGTATCCAGGACTTCCAGAAGATGCACCCGAGAGACTTCCGAGGGACAGAGGGGATCCTGTATGCCGATGAGTGGATCGAGCATATGGAGGAGATCTTCATGCTGGCAGAGATTCCGACGAGGCTCCAGATAGAGACAGCGGCTAGTATGATGCAGGATCTGGCCCGTACATGGTACCAGACTGACCCGAGGGTTGGCACAGCAGGACAGGCTTGGGCAGTATTCAAGAAGCTGTTCAAGGAGAAGTTCTTTCTAGATGCAGCACTGGAAGCCCTCGAGATCCAGTTCGAGGCCCTGGTTCAGGGGAGCCAGTCCGTAGAGGAGTACGCAGGAGAGTTCTGCCGCCTGAGCAGATTTTTGGAGGACCTATCGGAGATAACGAATGCCCGGAGGTTCCGAAAGAGCTTGGTAAAGAAGGTCAAGTCCTACACCAAGAACGCCCGTAGTGCTACATTTGAGGAGATCCTGGTGGACGCACTAGCTGCAGAGGATGATCTTGAGCTTAGGCTCAAGAGGGGGCGAGACTCCCAGGGAGGCAGCAGTAGCGGAGGACCGGCCAAGAGGCCGCACTTTCAGCAGCAGCACCACCAGCAGCAGAGGTTCCAGCCACAGCAGTTTCAGCAGCCGAGGCATCAGCCAGTGCAGCATCAGTAGCAGAGGGTACAGCAGCAGGCTCAGAGACAACAGTCCACCAGTTGTCCCTACTGTAAGAAGCCAGGGCATGGGTGGACTGAGTGCAGGAGGAGACTGGGGAAGTATCTTCTTTGCGGATCATCAGAGCATCAGATGAAGGATTGTTCCCTCTCTACAGGCAGAGCAGCTCAGGGAGCCGGAGCCAAGGCTCCAGTAGGCCAGCCGAGGGGACCAGCCCTGCAGACACAGCATCAGAGGTTTGGCCAGCACCAGCAGCAGGCCAGGGGAGGCCAGCAGGGGCGAGCTTTCCCCATGGCAGCTGGGGATGCAGAGGCGATAGAAGAGCTGATCGCAGGTTCGGTTCTTCTTGACTCCAGTCCAGCTTTTACATTATTCGATTCCGGTGCTTTGCATAGTTTCATATCTGTATCTTTTGCGGTTAGACACGGTATCATAGCTGAATCGTTGCCTAGGACTTATAAGATCACGACCGAGGGTGGCATTATCCTCCTACGTGATGTTTGTAAGGCTCGGAGAGTTGTTTTGGGAGGCCGCGAGTTGGAGGTGAGCTTGCTCGTAATGCCATTGCCGAACTACGATATAGTACTCGGCATGGATTGGTTGAGCAGGCACCACGCCAGCATTGATTGCAGAGGGAGTAGAGTTCTCTTTAGAGCGCCGGGGGAGCCAGAGTTCGAGTACTCCAGACGTCAGACGGAGCAGAGCAGCAGAGTTTTCTTCGGAGTCTCGGTTGAGGAGGAGACGATTCCACACCCCTTGATAGCAGAGTATATGGATGTTTTCCCAGAGGAGTTGCCGGGATTGCCACCAGACAGAGACATAGAGTTCTCGATAGACTTGGTTCCAGGAGCGGAACCCATCTCTCAGCATGTCTATCGGGTAAACAACATCGAGTTGGTGGAGCGGAAGAAGCAAGTGGATGAGCTGTAGGACAAGGGCTTCATCCGCTCGAGTTCGTCGCCATAGGGTGCACCAGTGTTGTTTGTGCCGAAGAAGGATGGGTCAGTACGGATGTGTATTGACTACAGGGCACTCAACAACCTCACGATCAAGAACAGATACCCACTGCCGCGGATCGATAATCTCTTTGATCAGTTGAGCGGAGCTCGGGTATTTTTCAAGATTGATCTGAGGTCGGGATATCACCAGGTAAAGGTGAAGGGGGATGATGTTCCCAAGACCGCTTTCAGGATGCGGTACGGGCAGTTTGAGTTTTTAGTTATGCCGTTTGGGCTAACCAATGCACCAGCAGTGTTTATGAACCTTATGAACAAGGTGTTCCACCAGTATCTCGATCAGTTTGTGGTGGTGTTCATAGACGACATCTTGATATATTCCAAGACTGAGGAGGAGCACGAGGAGCATCTGCGGATAGTGCTAGAGATTCTCAGGAGGGAGCAGCTTTACGGAAAACTCTCCAAGTATGAGTTTTTCTTAGCCGGGTGGACTTCTTGGGGCACGTTATGACTGGAGATGGTATCTCAGTTGACCCCAAGAAGATTGTAGCAGTTGAGGCATGGACAGCACCGACTTCAGTTGCAGAGATCAGGAGCTTCCTGGGGCTGGCAGGATATTATCGGAGATTTGTGCAGGATTTCTCCCGGGTTGCAGAGCCGTTGACACGGTTGACCCGAAAGGATGCTGAGTATGTTTGGTCAGAGGAGTGTCAGGCAGCTTTTGATGAGTTGAAGAAGCGGCTTACGACAGCTCCGATTCTGACATTGCCTTCAGGATCAGGTAGTTTTACTATTTATAGTGACGCTTCAGGAAAGGGGCTGGGTTGCATCTTACGGCAGCATAGGAAGGTGATTGCCTATGCTTCCAGGCAATTACGTCCCCATGAGAAGAACTACCCTACCCACGACCTGGAGCTGGCAGCGGTGATTTTTGCTTTGAAGTTGTGGAAGCATTATCTGTATGGGGAGAGGGTGGAGATATTTACAGATCACAAGAGCCTAAAGTATGTGTTCACTCGGAAGGAGTTAAACATGAGACAGCACAGATGGTTGGAGTTGATGAAGGACTTCGACATTGCACTGCAGTATCATCCAGGGAAGGCCAACGTGGTTGCCAATGCCTTGAGTAGGTATCCGACAGCCATGTGTTTGACCATGGATCGACATTTGCTTGCAGACTTGGAGAGCCTTGGGATTGAGGTGATCGTGTCCGGAGTACAGATGCAGATGTGGGGCATGCAGATTCAGTCGGACTTGGTGGAGAGGATCAAGTCAGCACAGTTTGAGGACGTTGCTCTGCGGTGTCTCCAAGAGCAGGTTCGAGCAGGATTGCTGGAGGGCGAGTTTTCTCTTGCAGATGATGGTGCCTTGAGGCAGGGTTCTAGGTTATGTGTGCCCAGCGGAGAGCTCAGGAAGCAGGTTATACAGGAGGCCCACAGATCTCAGTACTCTATACACCCTGGTGCCAACAAGATGTACCGAGATCTGAGGAAGCAGGTTTGGTGGTCCGGGATGAAGCGGAAGGTGGCTCACTTCGTAGCTAGGTGCTTGATCTGTCAGCAGGTCAAGGCGGAGAGGCAGAGGCCCGATAGATTATTGCAGCCGCTGCCCATTCCCGAGTGGAAATGGGAGCATATCACTATGGACTTCGTATCAGGATTGCCGCGTACGCCAGGTGGAAAAGACGCGATTTGGGTCATCGTTGAGAGGTTGACCTAATCGGCCCACTTCTTGCCATTCAAGGTGGGTACGTCTACGAAGAGGCTTACGGAGATGTATATACGGCAGATAGTCAGGATTCACGGAGTTCCGGTCAGCATCGTCTCATATCGGGATAGTCGCTTTACTTTCCATTTCTGGAGGAGTCTGCAGACTAGCTTGGGCACTCAGCTCAAGTTTAGTACCGCATACCACCCCCAGACGGACAGACAGTCAGAGAGGACTATCCAGACACTTGAGGATATATTGCGGACATGCGTCTTGGACTTTGGAGGCTCTTGGGAGGATTATCTTCATTTGGTGGAGTTTGCTTTCAACAACCGCTTCCAGGCCAGCATTGAGATGTCACCTTTCGAGGCTCTGTACGGACGTAGGTGCCGTACACCCTTATCTTGGGATGATGTTGGTGAACGAGCTTTACTGGGGCCAGAGATGGTTGTTGATGCAGCCGAGAAGGTAAAGCTCATCCGGGACAGACTTCGTATGGCGCAGGACAGACATCGGCACTGGGCCGATAGCCACCGGAGGCCCTTGGAGTTTGAGGTACAGATTAGAATAGGATTAGATTAGGTTTGATTGTTGTGTTTTATTGATCATGTTTGTTTATCATAGTTAATTTGAGACCTTGTTTGTGTTTAGGTCGGAGACATAGTTTTTCTACGGATATCTCTGACTCGTGGTACCATACATTTTGGTGGAGGTGGAAAGCTTAGCCCGCACTTCATCGGCCCTTTCGTTATCAGCGGAAGAGTCGGCGACGTGGCTTACAGGCTAGACTTGCCACCTGCACTTGTGGGAGTCCACAACGTATTCCATGTATCACAATTGAGACGGTACGTGGCTGACCCTAGCCATGTGCTTGATCATTCGGAGATTGAGGTCGGACCTACTCTTAGCTATCCAGAGCTGCCTGTGGAGATTCTGGATCGACGAGAGAAGGTGTTGAGGAACCAAACGATACCTTTGGTTCGCGTCGCATGGAGGCATCATTCTCCAGGAGAGTCTACCTGGGAACGGGAGGATGAGATGCGCGAGCGATATCCTTATCTATTTGGACCCTGAGGTATGATTTCTATCCTTCTCACCAGTTAGTTTCGCCTTTCAATTTCGAGGACAAAATTCTTTTAAGGAGGGTAGACTTGTCACTACCACATTTTTTACTAAAGGGTATTTTGGTC
Source organism: Iris pallida (assembly GCA_029216955.1). Taxonomy (NCBI): domain Eukaryota; kingdom Viridiplantae; phylum Streptophyta; class Magnoliopsida; order Asparagales; family Iridaceae; genus Iris; species Iris pallida. The sequence goes on along the minus strand of JANAVB010029857.1, from coordinate 25,253 downwards.
ATTTTGACTTTTTGGTGTTTTTGAATTTTTTTTATTAATTAAATATGTGATAATTGTTGGTTTGAGGATTGACCTAAAAACTTAGCCTAATATAAATTAGCCTCGAATGATTAGGTTAACTAGTCATGAGATGATTCCTAATATCTAGATATTATAGGAAGATATTTACTCTAAGATATTTATGAAAAGTTAGCCTATGACATTGAATCAATAGGAATGCCTAGAATTTGTTGGACAATCCTTAGCCACTCATCAAGACCTAAAAATCTAGCCCTAACAAATCTATGGCAGCCATTAAACACCCCCTCCCCCTTCCTATAAAACAATCCTATTAAAAACTTTAGCCTCTCTTTACACCCCTTTAGAACCCTAATAGTTCCTTCCCAATTTTCCTTCCCTAATATCCAAATCAAGCCCAAATTGATTCAAATCAATTGCAACATCACCCTCTACAGTAGTGGAGGCTAGTTGGGGCTTGCTAGCTAGGGTTTGAAGTGCTTGGGTGGATTGAAGTTCAAAAAGAACCCTCAACCTCACATCCTTTTCATTGAGATTCAATCTCAATAGGTAAACCCCATGAAACCCTAGTAAATTATGTTTTAATTCCATAGATGCATGCATATAGGTATACCCTAGCTGTAGGAATGGTTTGGTACTAGTTAGTGTCCATTTCGTGTCCGTATCGGACACGTATCACAGGTTTTAAGAAGGTGTTCGATGTAATGCCTGTGAGAATAAAATATTATTAATTTTAAAAACTAATTGAAAGGAAATTTAGGTCCTGTATTGTAGATCAGGAATCCTGAGGACTGAGTCGAAGATTTGGTGTCCTCGTGTCCAAAACGGACACGCACACAAACGTGCAGACACGGTAGCAGTGCCCTGCTGCCACGCGTGTAGTGCTCACTGCACAGACCATTTGGAACCACCAAAATTGGTGTAGAAGTCGGGGCAGTGACTGACAAGTCACTCCCAAGTTTTAAGACTCCTAGTGTCGTGTCGGACACGGAATTTGACTCGTACTGATCCTGTACTGTACTGTACGTGCGAATTTTTTCCACTGATACGTGTTTCGTGTCGCACGGACACGTGCCGATAGACTCTCGTGTCATGTCGAGTGTGTAGCCCTATGGCTGGGCTACACATTGGTGTGAGCACGAGAAGCCTTATGGCTTGTGTCGTATCCACGAGAGCTCGACATTGCTGCACGAGCCTGTGCACGACACTGTGCACTGTGCAGTGTACTCGTGTGTGTTCGAGTGTGCTGGACACACTCGTGTCCACTTGGTGGGACACGAACAAGTAGTAGACACGTGCACGTGTGTTCTAATGATTTACCAACCTAAATTCTATTGGTTAGTTGTTGTTTTAATTGTAGGAATGGGAATATCCCTAATTTCTGAACTGTAGAGTATCAATGAGTGTGCTTACTGTTTCACCCTTTAAATTCTCTTTTAAAATGTTAAATATATCATGTATATTGTTATGGTTAATGTCTGTGCATTAGGAAACATGTTTAGATTGTAGAAATCATTCTTTGTGAAGGATAATGATGAATAGGGATTCGAATTACAGTGAGGAACTGTCATCACTGATACATGATTTTACACAAACCTGAGATGATTCAAATCCCAGTTTCTTTGATAACTTATACCTAATTATATATGTTGTATTGGATTTATGTGTTGGTTCATGTGGGAATATCATTTGGGTTTTAATATGCTAACTATGGCTCTTCGAAATCCTGAGTAACTGATTAATTGATTCACTGAAATGAGATGAACTGTTTACATAACCTGAGAATTCATTCCCTAATATGCTAAATAATGATAGGGACTTTAGGCTCACATGGTATGGCATATACACACACTGCTGTAGAGTTGAATTGATTTCCTGTCATATAGTTTCTTTTCATAATCTGAGATGGATAGGGATGAAATGTTTTACATGAAAAGAACCTGAAACCGAATTGGTTTCCATTCCATTTTTTTTGCACTGTCACTTAATTACACACACCCACACATATTCCTGTACACACAAATACCTGTCCCCCTTAACATGTTGTATAGGTGAACACACATCCACACAAACCTGAGATTAGTGTAGGTTTCAATGATTGATTTCCTTTTCCTTTTTCCTGAAATCTGGTACTTAATTACATATAACTGTTCACTGTTTGATAACCTGAAATATGAAATTAGGCAATAGGTGGACTGTCAATTGCATATCTTGAGAACAATTAGCTCTCCACTCTCCTGTACACAGAACACTCACACACACACACTGAAAAAATGGGATTTCATGATAATGGTTTGTTGTATTACACTCAAATGTTAACTGTTACAAATGCAGAACACTGAGCGCAGACTTTAGCTGCAAACCTGGGATTAACCCTATACTCTATGACACTTAAACACACACATGGCCACCTATCTAGACTAATGTCCTGTCACATGAACCTAATGACACACCTCTATGTGACACATGACCCACACACACAAATCTGAGGCATATACATTCCTGATTACACAGATTTTCCTATATACATACACACACACATTACCTTGATTCCATCTCTCTCTCTCTATGTGTATGTATGTTACATATGTATATAAGGGTGAGGGTGATATATATAAATATGTAATGTGAATATATAATGTGAAATAGATATTACTATTGGTATACATATTATATGTGTATATAGATATATAGTGTATTGGCCTATATGTGATATGGCCTATGGCCTATGGCCTATGGCCTATAACCTAGGTACATAGTCTATGGTAGCCTTCTGTGGTCTTGTGTATATGAAATGTACACATGTGTAGAGTCCTATAGACTAGTGTATGGTGTATACTAGCTAGTGTAGACTGGTTATACCTAGGTTTGACTTCTTGGTTGACCAAGAGTTGACTTTGACCTAGTTTGACCTGGACTCATGTAGAATGCATAGTAGAGCTTCATTTTATCATTTTAGACATGTTGTGACTTGTACTGTTCTGATTAGGAGCCAGACACCACTCCTCAGGCAGTGTTCACTCAGATGTTCATGATATCAGGCGAGTACATTCTCTGACCGTATCATACTTGCTAGAACTTATATTCCTGCTCTAGATTTACTTTACTTGCATGCTGACACGTCGGTAACACGGATTGGTACTATATGGATCCCTTCATGAGATGTTATCCCCCTCAGGAGCATCAGGTACTTCATGTCTGTGCATTTCACTTACATCATGTATCATTATGCTTCACTATTCATGCTCGCTCTGTATTCTTGTACTCTCATGTTCGCAGAGTCCCCCATGAATCTATTTTATGTGTGCTCTCATCACGGAGACAGTAAAATCTTGAACCTTATCGTAACATGTCTGGATCCTTGTGTATTGGTTGGGGCTGGGGGAGTAGAAATAGCATGTTAATAATTCCAAATAATATAATCTTGAACCACCTCTCATGAATCACCTCTACCTGTTCACATGTCTACCTTGTACTCTGATTCACTAGTCACTGATAGTTCCCTACCTATAGTAGATATTTCCATTACAGTTTTACTTCATGTACTTTCTTTCAGTTATTCATATATCGTACTCTATTGCATGTTTATTATCTTCTGACATGATATGAACTGCGTGAGATGTACTGTGCTCGCTCCTGTCCGGATTGGACCTATTGAAAATATTACAAAGGACGAGGAGGAGGCTGGTGTGGATACCTAATACGGTGCTACCTTAGATGAGTGCCTGGACCTGGACCAGCAGCAGGTCCCACTAACTGTGGATGACATACCCTTAGACTAGGATGTTTTATTTACAGTATTTCATGGATGATTGTACTTATTGATACTTGGGATCTGGGATTTTGTATTATCTTATACACTTAGACTCTCTGATGTACTTGGGATTTCTATTTTCATTCAGCAGTTTCTTTTATCTATCTATCTGCTATCTTATCATCTGCCTTAGTTGTGACTGAGTTACTACCGCTATGTCACCTCCATTCGGGGAGTATGAACTGTTCAAGTTTTATATTGTTAGATATTGTGACCTAGGACAGCGTTCTACCGCCGACACTGCGGTGTAGGCTGGATGTACCCACGTCTCGTGCCCTAACTCTAGGGTATGGGTCGTGACACGTTTTTAGTGGTGGCCCATGCAGGTCTAGAATAAAAGTGTAGTGGTATTTGAACTAGAATATCACTGCAGCCTACAATAGAAATTAGAAAAATTTTGAAGGTACTCAATCACATTAGGAAAAATTCTTTTATTGCCATCTAAATCCTTATTTTCAGCTGATCCTTTGAATTTTAATTGTCCGCCTTTGTTATATCGCTTCTTTCTCAGAAATTGCTACTCTTGTTTGTCTATCTTTAGGATGGTAGAGACTCGATCGCAGCGTACCATTCATGAGGATGCTATGGAGGGGACTGCTACCTCCCATCCAGTACAGCAGGGCCAGGGGACTGTAGCTCCAGCCACCTTTGCTCGTATTGAGGCCCCGGCAGCAGCAGCAGGGGGTATGCTTCCACCGGCAGGGAGGCAGGATCCAGTTCTCCAAGAGGATCCTTACCAGCAGCCACCTCCAGGGACAGTGGATGTAGTGCAGCTACTAGCCTTCTTTGGCAGTACAAAGAGGGTCAACAGACCCAGCAGCAGAGGCAGACGGCAGAGCTCACTCGAGGCATTGAGCTGGTAGTGACAGCAGTGGAGTGAGTCGTGGCTCAGCCAGCAGCAGTCCAGCAGCCGCACCAGCCACGGGAGAAGGGCATCCAGGACTTCCAGAAGATGCACCCGAGAGACTTCCGAGGGACATAGGGGATCATGTATGCCGATGAGTAGATCGAGCATATGGAGGAGATCTTCAGGCTGGTGGAGATTCCGACGAGGCTCCAGATAGTGGCAGCGGCCAGTATGATGCAGGATCTGGCCCGTACATGGTACCAGACCGACCCGAGGGTTGGCACAGCAAGACAGACTTGGGCAGCATTCAAGAAGCTGTTCAAGGAGAAGTTCTATCCAAACGCAGCACTGGGAGCCCTCGAGACCCAGTTCGAGGCCCTGGTTTAGGGGAGCCAGTCCGTAGAGGAGTACGCAGGAGAGTTCTGCCGCCTAAGCAGATTTTTGGAGGACCTATCGGAGACGACGAAGGCCCAGAGGTTCCGGAAAGGGCTTGGTAAAGGAGGTCAAGTCCTACACCAAGAACGCCCGAAGCGCTACATTTGACAAGATCCTGGTGGACGCACTAGCTGCAGAGGATGATCTTGAGCTTAGGCTCAAGAGGGGGCGAGACTCCCAGGGAGGCAGCAGTAGCGGAGGACCGGCCAAGAGGCCGCACTTTCAGCAGCAGCACCACCAGCAGCAGAGGTTCCAGCCACAGCAGTTTCAGCAGCCGAGGCATCAGCCAGTACAGCATCAGCAGCAGAGGGTGCAGCAGCAGGCTCAGAGACAGCAGTCCACCAGTTGTCCCTACTGTAAGAAGCCAGGGCATGGGTAGACTGAGTGCAAGAGGAGACTAGGGAAGTGTCTTCTTTACGGATCATCAGAGTATCAGATGAAGGACTGTTCCCTCTCTACAGGCAGAGCAACTCAGGAAGCCGGAGCCAAGGCTCCAGTAGGACAGCCGAGGGGACCAGCACTGCAGATACAGCAGCAGAGGTTTGGCCAGCACCAGCAGCAGGCCAGGGGAGGCCAGCAGGGGCGAGCTTTCGCCATGGCAGCTGAGGATGCAGAGGCGATAGGAGAGCTTATCGCAGGTTCGGTTCTTCTTGACTCCAGTCCAGCTTTTGCATTATTCGATTTCGGTGCTTCACATAGTTTCATATCAGTATCTTTTACGGTTAGACACGGTATCATAGCTGAATCGATGCCTAGGACTTACAAGATCACGACCGGGGGTGGCATTATCCTCGTACGTATTGTTTGTAAGGGTCGGAGAGTTGTTTTAGGAGGTCACGAGTTAGAGGTGAGCTTGCTCGTAATGCCATTGCTGAACTACAATATAGTACTCGGCATGGGTTGGTTGAGCAGGCACCACGCCAGCATTGATTGCAGAGGGGGTAGAGTTCTCTTCAGAGCGCCGGGGGAGCCAGAGTTCGAGTACTCCAGACGTCAGGCGGAGCAGAGCAGCGGAGTTTTCTACGGAGTCTCGGTTGAGGAGCAGACGATTCCACACCCCTTGATAGCAGAGTATATGGATATTTTCCCAGAGGAGTTGCCGGGATTGCCACCAGACAGAGACATAGAGTTCTCGATAGACTTGGTTTCAGGAGCGGAACCCATCTCTCAGCATGTCTATCGGGTAAACAATAGTGAGTTGGTGGAGCTGAAGAAGCAAGTGGATGAGCTGCAGGACAAGGGCTTCATCTGCTCGAGTTCGTTGCCATGGGGTGCACCAGTGTTGTTTGTGCCGAAGAAGGATGGATCAGTACGGATGTGTATTGACTACAGGGCACTCAAAAACCTCACGATCAAGAACAGATACCTACTACCGCGGATCGATGATCTCTTTGATCAGTTGAGCGGAGCTCGGGTATTTTCCAAGATTGATCTGAGGTCGGGATATCACCAGGAAAAGGTGAAGGAGGGTGATGTTCCCAAGACCGCTTTCAGGACGCAGTATGGGCAGTTTGAGTTTTTGGTTATGCCGTTTGGGCTAACCAATGCACCAGCAGTGTTTATGAACCTTATGAACAGGATGTTCCACCAGTATCTCGATCAGTTTATGGTGGTGTTCATAGACGACATCTTGATATATTCCAAGACTGAGGAGGAGCACGAGGAGCATCTGCGGATAGTGCTAGAGATTCTCAGGAGGGAGCAACTTTACGGAAAACTCTCCAAGTGTGAGTTTTTCTTGGACCGGGTGGACTTCTTGGGGCACGTTGTGACTGGAGATGGTATCTCAGTTGACCCCAAGAAGATTGTAGCAGTTGAGGCATGGACAGCGCCGACTTCAGTTGTAGAGATCAGGAGCTTCCTAGGGTTGGCAGGATATTATTGGAGATTTGTGCCAGATTTCTCCTGGGTTGCAGAGCCATTGACGCGGTTGACCCGGAAGGATGCTGAGTATGTTTGGTCAGAGGAGTGTCAGGCAACTTTTGATGAGTTGAAGAAGCGGCTTACGACAGCTCCGATTCTGACATTGCCTTCAGGATCAGGTGGTTTTACTATTTATAGTGACGCTTCAGGAAAGGGGCTGGGTTGCGTCTTGCAGCAGCATGGGAAGATGATTGCCTATGCTTCCAGGCAATTACGTCCCCATAAGAAGAACTACCATACCCACGACCTGGAGCTGGCAGCGGTGATTTTTGCTTTGAAGTTGTGGAAGCATTATCTGTATGGGGAGAGGGTGGAGATATTTACAGATCACAAGAGCCTAAAGTATGTGTTCACTCAGAAGTAGTTGAACATGAGGCAGCGCAGATGGTTGGAGTTGATGAAGGACTTCGATATTGCACTGCAGTATCATCCAGGGAAGGCCAACGTGGTTGCCGATGCCTTGAGTAGGTTTCCGACAGCCATGTGTTTGACCATGGATCGATATTTGCTTGCAGACTTGGAGAGCCTTGGATTGAGGCGATCGTGCCCGGAGTGCAGATGCAGATGTGGGGCATGCAGATTCAGTCGGACTTGGTGGAGAGGATTAAGTCGGCACAGTTTAAGGATGTTGCTCTGCGGTGTCTCCAAGAGCAGGTTCGAACAGGATTGCTGGAGGGCGAGTTTTCTCTTGCAGATGATGGTGCCTCGAGGCACGGTTCCAGATTATGTGTACCCAACGGAGAGCTCAGGGAGCAGGTTATGTAGGAGGCCCACAGATCTCAGTACTCTATACACCCTGGTGCCAACAAGATGTACCGAGATCTGAGGGACCAGGTTTGGTGGTCTGGGATGAATCGGAAGGTGGCTCGCTTCATAGCTAGGTGCTTGATCTGTCAGCAGGTCAAGGCGGAAAGGCAGAGGCCCGGTAGATTATTGCAGTCGCTGCCCATTCTCGAATGGAAATGAGAGCATATCACTATGGACTTCGTATCAGGATTGCCGCGTACGCCATGAGGGAAAGACGCAATTCGGCCCACTTCTTGCCATTCAAGGTGGGTACGTCTACGGAGAGGCTTGCGGAGATGTATATGCGGCAGATAGTCAGGATTCACGGAGTTCCGGTCAGCATCGTCTCAGATCGGAATAGTCGCTTTACTTCCTATTTCTGGAGGAGTCTGCAGACTAGCTTGGGCACTCAGCTCAAGTTTAGTACCGCATACCACCCCCAGACGGACGGACAGTCAGAGAGGACTATTCAGACACTTGAGGATCTGTTGCGGACATGCGTCTTGGACTTTGGAGGCTCTTGGGATGATTATCTTCATTTGGTGGAGTTTGCTTACAACAACAGCTTCCAGGCCAGCATTGAGATATCATCTTTCGAGGCTCTGTACAGACGTAGGTGCCGTACACCCTTATCTTGGGATGATATTGGTGAGCGAGCTTTACTGGGGCCAGAGATGGTTGTTGACGCAGCCGAGAAGGTAAAGCTCATCCGGGACAGACTTCGCGTGGCGTAGGACAGACATCGCCACTGGGCAGATAGCCACCGGAGGCCCTTGGAGTTTGAGGTAAGATTAGAGTAGGATTAGATTAGGTTTGATTGTAGTATTTTATTGATCATGTTTGTTTATCATAGTTAATTTGAGACCTTGTTTGTGTTTAGGTCGGAGACATGGTTTTTCTACGGATATCTTCGACTTGTGGTACCATACGTTTTGGTAGAGGTGGGAAGCTTAGCCCGCGCTTCATCGGCCCTTTCGTTATCAGCGGAAGAGTCGGCGACGTGGCTTACAGGCTAGACTTGCCACCTGCACTTGTGGGAGTCCACAACGTATTCCACGTATCACAGTTGAGACGGTACGTGGCTGACCCTAGCCATGTGCTTGATCATTCGGAGATTGAGGTCGGACCTACTCTTAGCTATCCAGAGCAGCCTGTGGAGATTCTCGATCGACGAGAGAAGGTGTTGAGGAACCAGACGATACCTTTGGTTCGCGTCGCATGGAGGCATCATTCTCCATGAGAGTCTACCTGGGAACGGGAGGATGAGATGTGCGAGCGATATCCTTATCTATTTGGACCCTGAGGTATGATTTCTATCCTTCTCACCAGTTAGTTTCGCCTTTCAATTTCGAGGACGAAATTCTTTTAAGGAGGGTAGACTTGTCACTACCACATTTTTTACTAAAGAGTATTTTGTTCATTTTGACTTTTTGGTGTTTTTGAATTTTTTTTATTAATTAAATATGTGCTAATTGTTGGTTTGAGGATTGACCTAAAAACTTAGCCTAATCTAAATTAGCCTCGAATGATTAGGTTAACTAGTCATGAGATGATTCCTAATATCTAGATATTATAGGAAGATATTTACTCTAAGATATTTATGAAAAGTTAGCCTATGACATTGAACCAATAGGAATGCCTAGAATTTGTTGGACAATCCTTAGCCACTCATCAAGACCTAAAAATCTAGCCCTAACAAATCTATGGCAGCCATTAAGCACCCCCTCCCCCTTCCTATAAAACAATCCTATTAAAAACTTTAGCCTCTCTTTACACCCCTTTAGAACCCTAATAGTTCCTTCACAATTTTCCTTCCCTCATATCCAAATCAAGCCCAAATTGATTCAAATCAATTGCAACATCACCCTCTACAGTAGTGGAGGCTAGTTGGGGCTTGCTAGCTAGGGTTTGAAGTGCTTGGGTAGATTGAAGTTCAAAAAGAACCCTCAACCTCACATCCTTTTCATTGAGATTCAATCTCAATAGGTAAACCCCATGAAACCCTAGTAAATTATGTTTTAATTCCATAGATGCATGCATATAGGTATACCCTAGCTGTAGGAATGGTTTGGTACTAGTTAGTGTCCATTTCGTGTCCGTATCGGACACGTATCAAGGGTTTTAAGAAGGTGTTCGATGTAATGCCTGTGAGAATAAAATGTTATTAATTTCAAAAACTAATTGAAAGGAAATTTAGGTCTTGTATTGTAGATCAGGAATTCTGAGGACTGAGTCAAATATTTGGTGTCCTCGTGTCCAAAATGGACACGCACACACACGTGCAGACACGGTAGCAGTGCCCTGCTGCCACGCGTGTAGTGCTCACTGCACAGACCATTTGGAACCACCAAAATTGGTGTAGAAGTTGGGGCAGTGACTGACAAGTCACTTCCCAAGTTTCAAGACTCCTAGTGTCATGTTGGATACGGAATTTGACTCGCACTAATCCTGTACTGTACTGTACGTACGAATTTTTTCCACTGATGCGTGTCTCGTGTCGTACGGACACGTGCCGATAGACTCTCGTGTCATGTCGAGTGTGTAGCCCTATGCCTGGGCTACACATGAGTGTGAGCACGAGAAGCCTTATGGCTTGTGTCATATCCACGAGAGCTCGACATCGCTGTACGAGCCTGTGTACGATACTGTGCACTGTGCAGTGTACTCGTGTGTGTTCGAGTGTGCTGGACACACTCGTGTCCACTTGGTGGGACACGAACAAGTAGTAGACACGTGCACGTGTGTTCTAATGATTTACCAACCTAAATTCTATTGGTTAGTTGTTGTTTTAATTGTGGGAATGGGAATATCCCCAATTTCTGAACTGTGGAGTATCAGTGAGTGTGCTCACTGTTTCACCCTTTAAATTCTCTTTTAAAATGTTAAATATATCATGTATATTGTTATGGGTTAATGTCTGTGCATTAGGAAACATGTTTAGATTGTAGAAATTATTCTTTGTGAAAGATAATGATGAATAGGTATTCGAATTACAGTGAGGAACTGTCATCACTGATACATGATTTTACACAAACCTGAGATGATTCAAATCCCAGTTTCTTTGATAACTTACACCTAATTATATATGTTGTATAGGATTTATGTGTTGGTTTATGTGGGAATATCATTTGGGTTTTAATATGCTAACTATGGCTCTTCGAAATCATGAGTAACTGATTAATTGATTCACTGAAATGAGATGAACTGTTTACATAACCTGAGAATTCATTCCCTAATATGCTAACTAATGATAGGGACTTTAGGCTCACATGGTATGGCATATACACACACTGCTGTAGAGTTGAATTAATTTCCTGTCATATAGTTTCTTTTCATAATCTGAGATGGATGGGGATGAAATGTTTTACATGAAAAGAACCTAAAACTGAATTGGTTTCCATTCCTTTTTTTTTTTGCACTGTCACTTAATTACACACACCCACACATATTCCTGTACACACAAATACCTGTCCCCCTTAACATGTTCTATAGGTGAACACACATCCACACAAACCTGAGATTCGTGTAGGTTTCAATGGTTGATTTCCGTTTCCTTTTTCCTGAAATCTGGTACTTAATTACATATAACTCTTCACTGTTTGATAACCTAAAATCTGAAATTAGGCAATAGGTGGACTGTCAATTGCATATCTTGAGAACAATTGTCTCTACACTCTCCTGTACACAGAACACTCACACACACACACACTAAAAAAATGGGATTTCATAAGAATGGTTTGTTGTATTACACTCAAATGTTAACTGTTACACATGCAGAACACTGAGAACAGACTTTAGCTGCAAACCTGGGATTAACCCTATACTCTATGACACTTAAACACACACATGGCCACCTATCTAGACTAATGTCCTGTGACATGAACCTAATGACACACCTCTATGTGACACATGACACACACACACAAATCTGAGGCATATACATTCCTGATTACACAGATTTTCCCATATATACACACACACACACATTACCTTGATTCCATCTCTCTCTCTCTATGTGTATGTATGTTACATATGTATATAAGGGTGAGGGTGATATATATAAATATGTAATGTGAATATATAATGTGAAATAGATATTACTATTGGTATACATATTATATGTGTATATAGATATATAGTGTATTGGCCTATATGTGAAATGGCCTATGGCCTATGGCCTATAACCTAGGTACATAGTCTATGGTAGCCTTGTGTGGTCTTGTGTATATGAAATATACACATGTGTAGAGTCCTATAGACTAGTGTATGGTGTATACTAGCTAGGGTAGACTGGTTAGACCTAGGTTTGACTTCTTGGTTGACCAAGAGTTGAGTTTGACCTAGTTTCACCTAGACTCATGTAGAATGCATAGTAGAGCTTCATTTTATCATTTTAGACATGTTGTGACTTGTACTGTTCTGATTAGGAGCCAGACACCACTCCTCAGGCAGTGTTCACTCAGACATTCAGGATATCAGGCGAGTACATTCTCTGACCGTTTCATACTTGCTAGAAGTTATATTCCTGCTCTAGATTTACTTTACTTGCATGCTGACACGTCGGTAACACGGATTGGTACTATATGGATCCCTTCATGAGATGTTATCTCCCTCAGGAGCATCAGGTACTTCATGTCTGTGCGTTTCACTTACATCATGTATCATCATGCTTCACTATTCATGCTCGCTCTGTATTCATGTACTCTCATGTTCGCAGAGTCCCCCTGAATCAATTTCACGTGTGCTCTCATCACGGAGACAGTGAAATCTTGAACCTTAACGTAACATGTCTGGATCCTTGTGTATTGGTTGGGGCTGGGGGAGTAGAAATAGCATGTGAATAATTCCAAATAATATAATCTTGAACCACCTCTCATGAATCACCTCTATCTGTTCACATGTCTAGCTTGTACTCTGATTCACTAGTCACTGATAGTTCCCTACCTATAGTAGATATTTCTATTACAGTTATCTCTTTACTTCATGTACTTTCTTTCAGTTATTCATATATCGTACTCTATTGCATGTTTATTATCTTCTGACATGATATGAACTGCGTGAGATGTACTATGCTCGCTCTTGTCCTGATTGGACCTGTTGAAAATATTACAGAGGACGAGAAGGAGGCTGGTGTGGATACCTATTACGGTGCCACCTTAGATGAGTGTCTGGACCTGGACCAGCAGCATGTCCCACTAGCTGCGGATGGCACACCCTTAGACTAGGATGTTTTATTTGCAGTATTCTATGGATGATTGTACTTATGATACTTGGGATCTGGGATTTTGTATTATCTTAGACACTTAGACTCTCTGATGTACTTGGGATTTCTATTTTCATTCAGCAGTTTCTTTTATCCATCTATCTGCTATCTTATCATCTGCCTTAGTTGTGATTGAGTTACAACTGCTATGTCACCCCCATTCGGGGAGTATGAACTGTTCAAGTTTTATATTGTTAGATGTTGTGACCTAAGACAGCATTCTACCGCCGATACTGCGGCGTAGGCTGGACGTACCCATGTCTCGTGCCCTAACTCTAGGGTGCGGGTCGTGACAACTTTGTCAATAGATTATGATCACTATTGATGCCTTAGAACTGATTTGAAACTCTATTTATAGAGTTCTGAAATAACTGTTTCTGAGTTGTGTGCACATTGAGTTGCGCGCCATCTATCCAATTGCGCAACGGTTACTTGAACTACAGGGGAAGCGTGGCATTCAATAAGTGAGATACGCGTGGTCATGGACAGTATAGTGGACACGTTCTTCGAAATTAGTGGCATGTGTGCCACGTCATCTGGCTTCTGGACAAAAATTGATCAGGTGGCACCAACTTGCTAGGTTGCGCCAGACGCAACTTGATAACTGGCACTGTAGATGCTTACAAAAAGTAAAGAATCACCGTCTTTTCTTATTAGTGCAAAGCACTACAAGTCGAGTACACCTGAGAGATCCTGCGCTGAGAATTCCCGAGTACAAAAAGAATTCTAGGAAATGGGACGATGGAGATCGAACAGCAACTGCTTTTTTACTCCGTTGATACTCTAATTTATAAAAGTGGGAGAAAACCTAAAAATTGCTACATAGGATTTTACATATGGGCGCTTAGGATTTGCATTATGGGTGTCTGCCACTCTCTGATTTGGGTGCATAGAATTTTCTGACTTGGGTGTATAGCTACTTCCTGACTTGGGTGCATAGTATTTGATATTTTCATGCTTCTACAAACCCCCTTCAATGGTTTTGATACTCGAACGAGATTGAAATTCTTTGAAAGAATCATGGGAGGCTGTCTTCCTGTGGCTCTGTGGGCGCATAGCAGACTCTCTTTTGGGCACATAGATGCTGCCAGGCTGTCAAACGATGGCTGTTGAGTTCTTTCTCAAAAATCTGAACTAACAGATTTATCGGAGCAGAATTTGAAGAGGTCCATCCTTCGTGCGATATCTATGCATAGTCCACATCAGCAAATAACAGGCGCATAATGTGCAAAAGACCAAGTCTCTGCGTGGGCGCATAGACCATGTGGGCACATAACTTCTCGTTCATGCCTATAAATAGGCCTTGAGGAGAGAGAAAATTCATTCTCCTTTTTTTCTCAAAAACTTTCAAGAGACTTTTCATTTCTTCTCTGTAAGAATCATGTCTCCCAAGGCTGCCAAGAAATCCACGAAGGACAAGGAAGCTGCACCGAGCGGTTCTCCTCCTTCGGCAGCATCTCCGCTAGTCCAGGAGCCCATTCTGGGTTAGGCTATGCTTCAAAACAAAGTCTCGAGCGTTAATTTGTGACGCTCAGACTTCTCTCTGCTTGGACACATAACCGTTGATATGCGCCCAAAGCAACACACTTCTGTGAGCATTTTTATGCGCCCACAGAAGTATACGCCCACACACTTGTTGTGTAACATGTGCCCACGCAGAACGTTTCTGTGTTTGAACAATCTTATGCGCCCGTATAATTATGTGCCCACAAGCTGGTTGCATGTTATGCGCTAAATAGAACATATGTGTTTGAAGTTTCTTATGCGTCCACAGGCCATTTTGGGCGCATAACAATTGGGTGCATAGAATTTCTTCAGCACTTAGCTCTTTTTCTGTAGATTCTAAGTCTGACTTTTTCCTCTGTCTTTGCAGTTGATATGGTCATCCCGGAAATCGGTAAATTCTTCTTGGCTTTGCTCGCCAAGTTCTTGGGTCAAGCCTCATCACTACCATGATTAGGAATGTTCAGGCTAAGATCATCTAGAACCAGCCTTCAGTACGAATGATCGTTATGCTTGAACAAGATAAGGTGTTCCTGAAGCAGTTAATAAACGATAAAAAATTCCTATTCGGAGGGGCGCGGAGTCTTAAGAAGCTGTACTTCTTATTTGGCGACAGCCTGGGATTTGAGGACGGCAAGATGATACGCCTGGGAGACCCTTTGGTGGTCAGGTTGAACAACCAAAGGATATGGTTGTCGACGATGGATCGCCAATATCCTCCGTCGGCGTTCACCGATCTAGCTGTGCAGAGCAGATGAAATGGGACTTAACCCCTGAACTTCATGGGGTCGTCTTTGGAAAGATACAGTTTAGCTTCGGTGATTGGAAAAGGGACACTTTTAAGTGTGTCGAGGGCTCCACGTCCTATTCCACGAGGGGGCTGTACCCTGGTGCCATAATAAACGATATCCCGACCGACCTTCATCCTGTAACACCCATTTTTCTAAAATGAAGATAATTTTGAACTTTTGTAATTATAATCATTTAATAATGATATTTAAATCATGTTATAATTTTTGGTGATTTTTAATCAATTTAAAACTATTTAAAATATTGAATGGTGATTTTGATGGTTAAGTAGTTAAATCCTAGTTTTGCTAAGCCTGGAGACTAACTATGTCCAAGGGAGCCTAGTCATGTGATTAGAATGTCATATTACTACTTTTTAGCCTAGGGGTATTTTGGTCATTTTGGCAATTTTGTGAAATTGTAAATTATATTAATTAAATATGTGCTAGTTAATTATTTGAACTTAACCTAGAAGTTTAGCCTAATCTAGATTAGTCATGAGGATTAGATGATGATTAGAACCTTCCTACTAAGTGCCAAGATTAGAAATATGTAGATATTATGCTAGTAGGATATTTTGGTTAGATATTAATAAAGGTAAACCCTAGTTTTGTTTATAGCCTTTGATTGAGCTTGATTTGCATGGAAAGAACCTTAGCCACACATCTAGCTATTGCCAAACCCTAATTCCCTTAGTTTGGCCAGCCATACAAGCCCCTCCCTCCTATAAGTATCACACTTAAGAGCCATTGCCTCTTTTAAATACCTACAAAGAACCCTAACTTGTTTTTTCCCAAATTCCTCCTCCTTTATCCAAATTGATCCCAAATTGAGTCAAATCAATTGCATCATCATCCCCAACTGTAGAGGAGACTAGTGGAGAATTGCTAGCAAGGTTTGAGGACATTTGAACCATAGCAAATCAAGGAAGACATCAATTTTAGGCTCTTTATATTGAGATTCCAACTCTCAATAGGTAAACCCCTTTAAACCCATTAAAACCCAAATTTTTCTTCATAGATGCATATATCTAGGTAGCATACCCCTGTAGACCAAGTTTTCTAGGATCTCGTGTCCATTAAGTACGCGTATCGGATACGTATCGGGGTGTATACACATGTGTTCGATGAAATACCTCAATGAACTTTTTGTTATTGTTTTTCAAAACTAATTTCATGGTTGTGTAGCCCTATATGTATGCTTTGAATCCCCCTAGGACTGAGCACATTTTTGTGTCCCGTTCGTGTCCAAAATTGGACATGAACCTATGCACGAGGACTGTCATAGTGCCCTGCTACCCGAGGTTGATTTCTTCCTCGTTTTGCCACGTAGACTCGTGCCACTTGGAACGAGGGTGGGGGCAAGGACTGACAGCACACCCCTCGAGTTTGACACAACTTTGTGTCATGTCGAGGGAGCACAGACACGTACATCAAATTTGTACGGTACACACACAGCTTCTGTTCCTGTGTTCGAATTACTTTTTGACACCTTGTGTCCACTTGCTGTCCACGAGCACATCCCTATGACACTTGTTCACATGTGTCACATCTCTGTCTTCTACTATTTTTAGTTTTTATATGATTTCGAATTGGATTTTGGGTTGTTGTGTGTCAGGTTTAGTATTTACTGATACTTGTGGTTTCATGAGTTTTGGGTTTTGAGAATTTGCATAGATTTAGAATTTGGGTTTTATGTTACTAATTGATTCCTGATTTCAAATTTAGGATGCTTGATGTCGGGTTTAATCTCTGTTAGGGTTTTCGAATTTGTATATTGAGTCTTCATTACAGTTCCTTGAGTCTTGATGTATCCTTGACTGATACTTTAAGTATCAGTCTGCACTACTTTAGCAGTCCCTTATACACCTATGATAAGTTTCGTCCTTAAGCCCCTGTCCAATCTCGAACACCCATGGGAACAGCCATTGCTTATCTTGTTTAGACATTCATGTAGCAGTCTCATTTTGCATCTGTTCATCCTAAATTCTTGATCAGTGCATCCAGTAATATCCTGTCCTACATCATGAATGCTCAATCATTCCATATGCCAATGATACCTTAAGTATTATTGCACATTCTTCATGATTCAATCCCTGAACAACTAAATGTATCTGCAATTTGATTCTTCATAATTCAGGCCATGTTTACTTGTGAACATCTGTCATATGGATACTGATACTTCGAGTATCAGTACACCTCCATTACATTGCTGCCTGTATTTATGATGTTCAGACCTTATGATGTTCTGCCTGCATTGATTCATGATGAACCAGTCCTGCATTATGTTTGGTTCAGTCCTTAAGTCCATATCTCCTTTCATAATAAGTCCTATAACCTCAGTCCTTCCCTTCCCTTTCCTCATTTCTATATATATATAGCTTTCTATATATATCTATGTTAATGAATTAAAGTAATTCTATATGTAATCATTTATGTATGTATAACTTATGCATACATGATGTATAATCTGTGCATGAATGAATGTATGCAATGTAATGTATGAAGGTAGACATGTATGTTATGTATCCATGTATGTATATATGTATGCATACATGTATGTAAAGTATGTATGTATACATGTATACATTGTATGTATGTATACATGATATACGTGTATGCAAGTACATATATAAATATGTAATGTATATATTCACTATATTTTGAGTTGAATATATGAGTTTTTAGCATATTTATATGTATGCATGTATGCATGAATGAATGTAATATAATGTAGAGTATGCATACATGATATGTATGTATGCATGTATGAAGTGTAAGTATGTATATAGTATTTCCATAAACTGAGTTAACCTATAACCTTTTACACACATTTCATACACCCTTTGACACCATGTATCCTATTTCACATACACCTACCTATTACTAAATCTGAGAACATTAACACATATACTTTCACACACATGCCAAGCACACGCGCACACTCACATACTCTTTTACCTCTCCTTCGCTCTCTATATATATGTATGTGCCTATATATATAGCTTTGCTATATATATCTATGTATATGAATATGTGGATGTGAATAATACATAAATATTATTACTAAGTTTGTGTGCCTTGTTAGCTTATGTTCTAGTTTCGTGCTTGGTTTAGCAAGTGACTTAGACTATGAGTTAGTAGCTATCTTGGATATTGATTTGCATAGACTTAGTTTGTTTTGACCTAGAATTGACTAACCTAGATTAGTTGACCATTATTGACCAAACCCCAGATAGTTGACCACAGTTGACTATAGTTGACCTAGTTTGACTGTAGAGTTGACTAGAGTTGACCAATTGTTGACTTGGTCTAGAATGTCCTAGATATCATGTAGAAGCATTGTACACTTTATTTTTCATCCCTTATATACATCTTGACCTGTCTTGCTCTAAATAGGAGTCAGATACCTCAATTCGGACAATAAATTCTCACAGACATTCAGATCGCAGGTGAGTACATTCTTTGATCGTTTCATATTTGTCAGGATTTTTATTCTTGCTCTAGATTAATTTAATTGATGCTGTCACGTTATCATCACGGATTGGTACTATATAGATCTTTTCATGGGATGTGTTTCATGTACATCATGTATTCCTTGCTCTTGCATTATTCATGTATTCTTATGTTTTCTCATGTGCTTTCATGTACGCACATATACTTTAATGTGCTTTCATGTACGTCTATGTTTCTCATGTGCTTCATGTGTAACTAAACCATCATGTTCATAACGTAACTTGACTAGATCCTTGTGTATTGATTATGGGTAGGGGTGAGTATTAATGGTCATATGATTTAGCCATCATGTTCACTCTGTTACTTTTCATGTGTTATCATGTACAACAACCTTCTTGGCTAGTGTCCCTCATATACACCCATGTTATATCATGTTCAACCCAAGCCAATTACGTGCCATCTCGTACTCTAAATCACTAGTCACTTACAGTTCTTAGTTATCATATATATATTTCCAGTTATCAAATATCTCTCATATTTTCATGTACATCTTCTTATAACGTGTCATGTATCATACTCTATTTCTTGATTTATATTTTCTGCCATGATATGAACTACGTGAGATGTATTGTGCTCGTTCACCTGACTGGACCTGTTGAAAATATTACAGAGGACGAGGAGGAGTTCTACCCTACCTACTACGGAGCAGGCTTAGATGACACTTGCAACCTAGACCCTGCAGGTTCAGGCAGCTGCTGAGGATCCTACCATTGCCTAGAGTAGATACTTAGACTGTTATTTCCTTTCATCATGTCAGTTGTTGTTTATGGTTTCAGAGTTGTATTATATTTGAGACATTGAGACTTGTGGTTGTTAACTTGGATTTATTATCTTTTCTATTTACCTCAGTTTTAAGGATTGCATTATCTATCATATCGTGCTATTTCATCTATAGACTAGTGATTGAGCTGTACTTTTGATTGGCCTCCATTTAGAGAGTATATCATATTGTGGTTAGTTGAGATCATGACTTAGAACAACGTTCTACCGCCGATACTGCGGTGTAGGCTGGACGTACCCACTTCTCGTGCCCCTATACTGGGTGCGGGTCGTGACACGTTTTAGTGGTGGCCCATGCAGGTCCTAAAAGTCGCAATTAGTACGATTTTGTAGTGGTACTCGAACTAGAGTGTCACTACAGCCTACGGTAGGATATAGGATATAAGTTTTGAGGTACTCATCACATTTAGGAAAACTCTTATCTAAATTCATTTCATCTAAATTCTTGTTGAAAATTGCTCCCATTTGAAATAAACTATCCTCCTTTGATTATATCGCTTCCTTCTCATATTGATTTCCTTGTTTGATCTGTCTTCATGATGGTTATGGAGACACGATCTCATCGCCTCGGCCAGGAGGATACTACCGAGAGGTCTACCACCTCTAGTCCGGCTCATCAGATTCCTGAGACCGTAGCTCCCTTAATCCTCCACCTGTTCGGAGGTCTTCCCCATCAATCCGGATATATTTCAGCAGTAGCCGTCTTCGGGATCGGTTGACGCAGGACAGCTGTTCGCCTTCTTTCAGAGGATGGTTGAGGCCCAGCGGCAGTAGTCCATTCATTTTCAGCAGGGCATAGAGAATGCCTATGAGCTTGTCTTGACAATGGTAGAGAGAGTCATTGCACAGCCCCAGGCAGGCCAGATGCAGCAGTATCGGTCGAAGATGCCAGACATCCAAACCTTTCAGAAGATACGGCCACAGGACTTCCGCGGCACAGAGGGTATCATATATGCTGACGATTGGATAGAGCATATCGAAAAGATATTCTGATTGGCTCAGATACCAGTCTGGTTACAGATCGAGGCAGCGGGCAGTCAGATGCAGGATTTGGCCCGTACATGGTACGAGATAGACCCCCGAGTGGGCACTGAGGGTCAGACTTGGGCAGCCTTCAAGAAACTGTTCAAGGAGAAATTCTTTCCAGATACAGCACTCGGTGCCTTAGAGGCACAGTTCGAGAGTTTGGTTCAGGGGAACCAGACCGTCGAGGAGTACGTCGGAGAGTTCTACCGTCTGGGCAGATTCATAGAGGATCTTACTGAGGCCTTGAAAGCGAAGAGGTTCCGCAGGGCTTGATCAAGGAGATCAAGTCATTTACCAAGAGCAGCCGCGATGCCACTTTCGAGCAGATTCTGATAGGAGCCATGGCAGCGGAGGACGATCTTGAACTAAAGGAAAAAAGGACACGAGATGCTCATGGAGCTACTAGCAGTGCGGGCCCGGCCAAGAGGCCTCACATACAGATTCAACAGCAGTATCAGCAGCCGAGGGTCCACTTTCAGTAGAAGTAGTTTCAGGGCCATGCACCTTTTCAGCAGTAGCAGAGGCAGCATCAGGTCCCTAGACAGCAGCATGTTATCCTTTGTCCTTTCTGTAAGAAACTAGGCACGATAGGGGCGAATGTCGGATGAGGCTAGGCAAGTGCCTACTCTACGGAGCATCAGATCATTAGTTGGGAGAGTGTCCCAAGTCTGAAGGATGGACAGATCAGGGAGCAGGAGCCAGGGCTCCAGTAGGCCAGCAGCAGGTTAGAGGAGGCCGACAGGGGCGAGATTACGCCATGACATCTGGGGATGCTCGGGCAGTAGGAGAGCTTATTGCAGGCTTCGTTCTTCTTGATTCCATTTTTGTTTTTGCCTCCTTATAACTGTCTTAAAATTCGATTCCATCTGTTCCTTGTTTGTTTAATAAGTTTTGATCTCATATTTTATTGTGATTTTATTTCTTCTGAGATAAGTCATATGGGCTAGGTCGCCTCAGTTATGGGATCTAGAGTCTTCTATAGTCATGTTAGCTAGCATAGTGAGGACATATAGTCTGGTTTTGGATATATTTCTCGTGTATGGGAATTTAAGATTTTCGCAGCCAAGCATGCGGCATGCGAAAGTTTTAAAATATCATGATTCTAGAGGTATGTACCTTAGCCGAGGACTGCGATTATCATAGCCTTGTTCACTAGCATGACAAGATTTAAGTATCATGATTTGGACAGACGTATAGATTGTCGAACTGTGGGTTCTGAGACTTTGATTGTCGGGATGTTTGACCTAGAAGGAGTACTACCATCTTAATTTCGAGGACAAAATTCTTCTAAGGAGGGTAGACTTGTAACACCCACTTTTCTAAAATACGAATAATTTTGAACTTTTGTAATTATAATCATTTAATAATGATATTTAAATTATGTTATGATTTTTGGTGATTTTTAATCAATTTAAAATATTTAAAATATTGAATTGTGATTTTGATGGTTAACTAGTAAAACCCTAGTTTTGCTAAGCCTGGAGACTAAATGACCAAGGGAGCCTAGTCATGTGATTAGAATGTCATATTTCTACTTTTTAGCCTAGCGGTATTTTGGTCATTTTGACAATTTTATGAAATTATAAATTATATTAATTAAATATGTGCTAGTTAATTATTTGAGACTTAATCTAGAAGCTTAGCCTAATCTAGATTAGTCATGAGGATTAGATGATGATTAGAACCTTCCTACTAAGTTCCAAGATTAGAAATCTTGATATTATGTTAGTAGGATATTTTGGTTAGATATTAATAAAGGTAAACCCTAGTTTTGTTTCTAGCCTTTGATTGAGCTTGATTTGCATGGAAAGAACCTTAGCCACACATCTAGCTATTGCCAAACCCTAATTCCTTTAGTTTGGATAGCCATAGAAGCCCCTCCCACTCCTATAAGTATCACACTTAAGAGCCCTTGCCTTTTTTTAAATTCCTACAAAGAACCCTAACTTGTTCTTCCCTAAATTCCTCTCCTTTTATCCAAATTGATCCCAAATTGAGTCAAATCAATTGCATCATCATCCCCAACAGTAGAGGAGACTAGTGGAGGCGTGCTAGCAAGTTTGAGGACATTTGAACCATAGCAAATCAAGGAAGACATCAATTCTAGGCTCTTTACATTGAGATTCCAACTCTCAATAGGTAAACCCCTTTAAACCCATTAAAACCCTAATGTTTCTTCATAGATGCATACATCTAGGTACCATACCCCTGTAGACCAAGTTTGCTAGGATCTTGTGTCCATTAAGCACGCGTATCGGACACGTATCAGGGTGTGTACACATATGTTCGATGAAATGCCTCAATAAACTTTTTCTTATTGTTTTTCAAAACTAATTTCATGATTGTGTAGCCCTATATGTGTGCTTTGAATCCCCTAGGACTGAGCACGTTTCGTGTCCCGTTCATGTCCAAAATCGAATGCGAACCTGTGCACGAGGACTGTCACAGTGTCCTGCTACCCGAGGTTGATTTCTTCCTCATTTTGCTACGTGGACTCGTGCCACTTGGCACAAGGCTGGGGGCAAGGACTGACAGCACACCCCTCGAGTTTGATACAACTTTGTGTCGCGTCGAGGGAGTACGGACATGCGCATCAAATTTGTACTGTGCGTACACTGCTTCTGTTCCTGTGTTCGAATTGCTTTCTGACACCTTGTGTCCACTTGTTGGACACGAGCACACACATATGACACTTGTGCACATGTGTCACATCTTTGTTTTCAACTGTTTTGAGTTTTCATATGATTTCAAATTAGATTTTGGGTTGTTGTGTGTCGAGTTTAGTGTTTACTGATACTTGTGATTTCATGAGTTTTGGTTTTGAGAAATTGCATAGATTTAGAATTTGGGTTTTATTTACTAATTGATTCCTGATTTCGAATTTAGGATGCTTGATGTTGGGTTTAATCTCTGTTAGGATTTTCGAATTTGCATATTGAGTCTTCATTACAGTTCCTTGAGTCTTGATGTATCCTTGACTGATACTCTAAGTATCAGTCCACACTACCTAGCAGTCCCATATAACCTATGATTGGTTCAGTCCTGAAGCCCCTGTCGAATCTCGAACACCCGTAGGAGAAATCATTGCTTACCTTGTTTAGAAATTCGTGTAGCAGTCTCATTTTGCATCTGTTCATCCTAAATTCTTCATCACTCACTGCATCCAGTAATATCCTGTCCTACATCATGAATGCTCAATCATTCTATATGCCAATGATACCTTAAGTATTATTGCACCTTCTCCATGATTCAGTCCCTGAACAACCAATGTATCTGCAATTTGATTCTTCATGATTCAGACCATGTCACTTGTGAACATCTATCATATGGATACTGATACTTAGAGTATCAGTACTCCTCCATTACATTGTCGCCTGCATTATGATGTTCAGACCTTATGATGTTCTGCCTGCATTGATTCATGATGAACCAGTCCTGCATTATGTTTGGTTCAGTCCTTAAGTCCATATCTCCTTTCATGATAAGTCCTATAACGACAGTCCTTCCCTTCCCTTCCCTTCCCTTTCCTCCTTTCTATATATCGCTTTCCTATATATATCTATGTTAATAAATGAAAGCAAGTCTATATAATCATTTATTTATGTATAATGTATACGTAATGTATAATCTATCTATGCATGAATAAATTTATGTATGCAATGTAATGTATGAAGGAAGACAAGTATGTCATGTATCCATGTATGTATATATGTATGCATATAGTATTAAAGTGTATGTATACATGTATGCAATGTATGTATGTATGTGTATGTATACATGATATACATGTATGCAAGTATGTATATAAAATATGTAATGTATGTATACACATATATTTTGAGTTGAATATATGAGTTTCTATGCATATATTATATTTATGCATGTATAAATGAATGAATGTAATATAATGTAGAGTATGCATATATATGTATGTATGTAAGTATGAAATGTAATATGTTATATATGCATTTCTATAAACTGAATTAACATATAACCCTTTTACACACATGCATTCATACACCCTTTGATACCATGTATCCTATGTCACAGACACCCCTATTACTAAATTTGAGAATATTACACATATCCATTCACACACATGCCAAACACACACACTCACTTACTCTTTTACCTCTCATTCTATATATATATATATATATATATATAAATATATATATATATATATATAGATATATATATTAAAAATATATATATATATATATTCAATATATATATATATATATCTATATATATATATAATATTATATATCTATATATATATATATAGTATATATATATATATATATATATATATATATGATTTTTGATATATATATATATATATATATTTTGAATATATTTATATATATATATAATATATATATTAATATATATATATATATATATATATCTATATATATTTATGTTATATATATTCAAAATATATATTATATTATTAGATATATATATATATAGATATATATATATATATTTATATATATATTTTGAATATATATATATTAATTTTTTTTTTGAATATATTATATATATATA